>JAODAL010057081.1:0-22901 GCA_025379985.1 Phyllomedusa bahiana
TGGCGTTGTAGTATTATTACAGGGAGGTATGAGGTATGTGGTGTCTCTCTCTGGCTGTGATGTGGCAGTAGTACAGTATTACAGGGAGGTATGAGGTATGTGGTGTCTCTGGCTGTGATGTGGCAGTAGTACAGTATTACAGGGAGGTATGAGGTACATGGTGTCTCTCTGGCTGTGATGTGGCAGTAGTACAGTATTACAGGGAGGTATGAGGTATGTGGTGTCTCTCTCTGGCTGTGATGTGGCAGTAGTACAGTATTACAGGGAGGTATGAGGTATGTGGTGCCTCTCTCTGGCTGTGATGTGGCAGTAGTACAGTATTACAGGGAGGTATGAGGTATGTGGTGTCTCTCTCTGGCTGTGATGTGGCAGTAGTACAGTATTACAGGGAGGTATGAGGTACATGGTGTCTCTGGCTGTGATGTGGCAGTAGTACAGTATTACAGGGAGGTATGTGGTGTCTCTGGCTGTGATGTGGCAGTAGTACAGTATTACAGGGAGGTATGAGGTACATGGTGCCTCTCTCTGGCTGTGATGTGGCAGTAGTACAGTATTACAGGGAGGTATGAGGTACATGGTGCCTCTCTCTGGCTGTGATGTGGCAGTAGTACAGTATTACAGGGAGGTATGAGGTATGTGGTGTCTCTCTGGCTGTGATGTGGCAGTAGTACAGTATTACAGGGAGGTATGAGATACACATTGTCCAAGTGGTTAAACAGCAGGGACTGGAGTTGGCTCCTTTCCCTGCTGTTCCCCGGCGGGTGTCTGCTGTGTAGAGGGGTTACGGAGTAATTCTGCTTCATAGAACCTTACCGGCACCTGGACATACAGGACCTTCTCAATAAATTAGAATATGAGCCAAAAGTGTTTTTTTCAGTAATTCTTTTCAAAAAGTGAAACTCATATATTGTATAGACTCATTACAGAATGATCTTTTTCAAGTGTATATTTATGTTAATCTTGAAGATTATGGCTCACAGCCAAAGAAAACCCAAAAGTCGTTATCTCAGAAATTTAGAATAATTCACCCAAAACACCGGCAAAGGCTTCCTAAGTGCTTTACAGGGTCCGTTAGGGTGCTGTCACACAGTGCGTTTTTGTTGCATTTTTTGGACGTATCTTTTGCTGTGCCCTTCTACAGAAAAAAAAGTATCTGAAAAATGCATCAAAACCACAGGTGCCTTCCTCCTGTGTGGCTGCTGATGTTGTCAGCACTATCCCTACAGCAGCTCTTCTCCCCCCTTGGAGAAGTGTATGTGAGTGTGTGTCAGTGTAGGTAAATATATGACTGTATGGCTGCGTATTTTATGCACCAAAATGCCCATCAAAAAGGTACCTGCCCTATCCCATTGTTTTCAATAAGAATACATGCCACAGTTCATATCATGACCTGTAGTAGATATTCCCATTGAAAACAATGGGATAATGTGGCACAAATACCTACATAAGCCAAACCGAATATAAGCCTAGGCACCTACTTTTGCCACAAAAAATTGGGGAAACCTATTGACTCGAGTATAAGTCTAGGGTGTAAAATGCAGCGGCTACTGGTAAATTTCAAAAATAAAAATTGATACCAATAAAATTACAGGTATAGGCAGTTTAATGTCCACCATAGGCATATAGATGTCCCATAGGCAGGTATATGTCCCCATAGGCAGGTTATTGGCAGGTATATGTCCTTCATAGGCAGGTTATAGGCAGGTATATGGCCCCATAGGCAGGTTATAGGCAGGTAGATGTCTCCATAGGAAGGTATATGTCCCCCATAGGCAGGTTATAGGCAAGTATATATCCTCCATAGGCAGGTTATAGGCAGGTATATGTCCTCCATAGGCAGGTATATATCATCCATAGGCAGGTTTATGTCCTCCATAGGCATGTTATAGGCAGTTATATGTCCTCCAAAGGCAGGTTATAGGCAGGTATATGTCTCCATAGGAAGCTATATGTCCCACATAGGCAGGTTATAGGCAGGTATATGTCCTCCATAGGCAGGTATATGTCCCCCGTAGGCAGGTTATAGGCAGGTTTATGTCCTCCATAGGCATGTTATAGGCAGGTATATGTCCTCCATAGGCAGGTTATAGGCAGGTATATGTCCCCCCAATAGGCAGTTAAATCACCCACATATGCAGCTTATAGGCAGGTATATGTCCTATATAGGCAGGTTATAGGCAGGTATATGTCCCCCATAGGCAGGTTATAGGCAGGTATATGTCCCCCATAGGCAGGTTATAGGCAGGTATATGTCCTCCATAGGCAGGTTATAGGCAGGTATATGTCCTCCATAGGCAGGTTATAGGCAGGTATATGTCCCCCATAGGCAGGTTATAGGCAGGTATATGTCCTCCCATAGGCAGGTATATGTCCCCTGTAGGCAGGTTATAGGCAGGTATATGTCCTCCATAGGCAGGTTATAGGCAGGTATATGTCCTCCATAGGCAGGTATATGTCCCCTGTAGGCAGGTTATAGGCAGGTATATGTCCTCCATAGGAAGCTATATGTCCCCTCTAGGCAGGTTATAGGCAGGTATATGTCCTCCATAGGCAGGTATATGTCAACCATAGGCAGGTTATAGGCAGGTTTATGTCCTCCATAGGCATGTTATAGGCAGTTATATGTCCTCCAAAGGCAGGTTATAGGCAGGTATATGTCTCCATAGGAATCTATAGGTCCCACATAGGCAGGTTAAAGGAAGGTATATGTACTCCATAGCCAGGTATATGTCCCCACTAGGCAGGTTATAGGCAGGTATATGTCCTCCATAGGCATGTTATAGGCAGGTATATGTCCTCCATAGGCAGGTTATAGGCAGGTATATGTCCCCCATAGGCAGGTTATAGGCAGGTATATGTTCTCCATAGGCATATTATAGGCAGGTATATGTCCTCCATATGCAGGTTATAGACAGGTATATGTCCCCCATAGGCAGGTTATAGGCAGGTATATGTCCTCCATAGGCATGTATATGTCCCCTGTAGGCAGGTTATAGGCAGGTATATGTCCTCCATAGGCATGTTATAGGCAGGTATATGTCCTCCATATGCAGGTATATGTCCACTGTAGTCAGGAAATATGCAGGTATATGTCATCCATAGGCAGGTTATAGGCCGGCTTATGTACTCCATAGCCAGGTATATGTCCCCTGTAGGCAGGTTATAGGCAGGTATATGTCCTCCATAGGCATGGTATAGGCATGTATATGTCCCCTTTAGGCAGGTTATAGGCAGGTATATGTCCTCCATAGGCAGTTTATAGGCAGGGTTTAAAAATTAAAATAAAAAAATACAAACACTTATCTCGCTCCCTCGGTGCCTCGACACAGGCAGTGTGATGCATCAGGCCATGCAGGCAGGGTGATGACATAGCACGCTGCCTGTGCCGGAAACTCCGGACAGCTGCGAGTTTGCAGCCGCCCGGAGTCCACTGCGGGGCAGGGAGCGTGCGCTCTCTTTTCCGCAGTGGTATCTTCACCTGTATGCACTCCCATAGGAGTCGCATACAGGTGAAGAAATTGCCGACAACGCCCAGGCCAAGGTAGCGCCCGGACGCTGTCAGCTGACTCGGCATTCTGCTATATGCGCTCCCTGAGGAGTCGCATATAACTGAAGCGTCCCTGTCGGCACTCGGGCCATCGCAGCGCCCGAGCGCCGACAGTGACTCGAGTATAAGCCGAGGTCGGAGTTTTCAACACATTTTTTGTGTTAAAAAACTCGGCTTATACTCGAGTATATACGGTACTTGCAGTCACAAATTTTAAATCAGTGTTGTGTAAAAAAAAATATATGTATATGGGTGTTCACGCAGCATGTCTGCTGGCCGTACGTCGGGGCGGAATTGCACTGCATGTGCCCGAAGTACACCCTGCAAATACGGTAATATCATAGCACTCATTGAGCAATCATTGAGCGCTATGATTTCACAGAATATTCCCTGCCGCATACTGTGCATCAATACAAAGCCGGGAACAGTTAATCTGCATGGGGTCTGGGCCAGAGCGCGGTGCGGAGTATGCTCGGTGCAGTGCATACTTCCAATATCAGGCGTATAGCAGCGTGTAACTGTGCGCGACCCTATACATCATGCCTACCTGTCAATAATTTACAAGTTTTCCCAAAAGTGTCAGCGCCAGAACATTGTTGTTTCCTTGTCAGCAATTCTGTGATTGTAAGCGCAGAATTTCGACAAGGAAATGACGCTGGATGTCAAAGGTAGGTTTTCTGCCTCCTATACTTATAATGGTCGGCGCTAAATAACTCAAAGAATTGACATATCAACTCTTTGTCCTGTTACTGTAGTAAAATCAGTGTCCTCTAAATGAAGACGTTGATTTTACATAGCAATGAATGACAGTCATTTTACTGTAGTATTTAAGACTTTGTTGGGGGCATATTACACTGCTAATCCGCCCCTAAAAAGCATTAAAACATGCAGTGTGAACTGAACAGTACTAACTTGGGGGTGTTTTCAAGCTCAGTGCCTAGGGCAGCATGAGCTGTAAGTGCGACCCTGTCTACAAGGGGTATATATACCTACCTATCTACAGAGGACTGTATACCTTCCTACAGGGTGCATATATACCTATCTACAGGGGCTGTATGTTTACCTACAGTGAGTATGGATACCTATCTACCTACAGGAGGCTACTTTACCTTCCTATAGTGGGCTTCTATACAGGGCCATCTTAACAGCACTCTGGGCCCCTAGGCAGAGCTATGCACTGCCCACCCCCCCCCCCCAAAAAAAAAAAATAAATACTCTGAGAAACAAATATATACATTATTATACATTATATATACATAAATTATACATTATTGCTAAAAAAACAAACTTATGACCTACGACATATACCAGCTCAGGTCACCATTACATGACAGAGATGACAGCACTGATCCACTATGGAAGCAAAATAACCCCTGACATGCAGGGACTCACCGGAGACGTCCTATCTGATCAGTCGTTCTCTGAATCGCTCTTTTTCCCCTTTTCCTCTCCTTCCATCCATGACGCCTTGTCCCGGCCGCAGCTCGTCCCTGCAGAATGTAACGTGAGAACATCTTAGAATCCTCACTTTATCAGCACTTCACTACCGATTCCTACCTCTATTATGGGCGCCCCCCAGTAAGTAAATAGGTAGTTATGTTGCCCACTATTAAGTAGGTAGGTTTACAGGCCCACTGTAGGTAGATATGCTGCCCCTGTAGGTGGGTTTATAACCCCCCCCCCCCTGTAGATTGTAGCCCCCCTCCCCTGTATTATCCCCTCATAGATAGGGCCAGTAATTAGCCAGGTAGGGCCAGTGCCAGTAATGATCAGGTAGGGCCAGTAATTATCAGGTAGGGCCAGTAATTATCAGATAGTGCCAGTTATTAGCCAGATAGAGCCAGTTATTAGCCAGGTGATAGGGCCAGTTATTAGCCAGGTAATAGGGCCAGTTATTAGCCAGGTAATAGGGACAGTTATTAGCCAGGTAATAGGGCCAGTTATTAGCCAGGTAATAGGGCCAGTAATTAGCCAGGTAATAGGCCCAGTAATTAGCCAGGTAGGGCAAGTAATTATCAGGTAGGGCCAGTAATTAGCCAAATAGGGCCAGTTATAAGCCAGGTAATAGGGCCAGTAGACAGGTAATAGGGCCAGTAGACAAGTAATAGGGCCAGTAGATAGGTAATAGGGCCAGTAGACAGGTAATAGGGCCAGTAGCCAGGTAAAAGCGCCAGTAGCTAGGTAATAGGGCCAGTAGCCAGGTAATAGCGGCAGTAGCTAGGGAATAGGGCCAGTAATTAGTTTAAAAAAAGAATAAAAATAATACTCACCTGCTTTGCTTCTTTCCCTCCTCCTTGTCCAGAGCAGCTGCGCTTACTGCCGAGTGTGCTGCAGAGCAGGCGCGCGATGACGTCATCACATCGCGCTGCCTGCACCGCAGCCGCCAGGGGGGCTGAACGGCCGGGACCAGAAGATTTTGGCTGTTCTGCCTCAGCCGCTGCCTGCGCCGCGCGGTGCAAGCGCCGGCTGTGATGGCTGCATGGCTGGGTCTGTGACCCAGCCATGTGGTGAGGGGGGCCTGTCGTCCCAGGCCTGGCTGTCGCTCCACTGGGCAGGGTAGGCGGCTGCCAGGAGGGCCTCCTGAGCCGGTGGGGCCCCTGGGCAACCGCCTATCCTGCTCAATGGAAGAGACGGCCCTGCCTATATACCTACCTACTTAATGGTCGGCAACATTACTACCTACTTACTTAATGGGGCGCCTATACCAGAGGTAGGAACTGGTAGAGAAGTATTGATAAAGTGAAAGTCTAAGATGCTTGTGTGGTAAATTCTGCAGGGAAGAGTTATGGCAAGGAGAATTTGTCTTTGATTTCTGGGTCGGATGGAGAAGAAAAGGGAAAAAGAACGACTCATGAGAGATGACGTCTTCTGTGAGTCCCTGGATGTCAGGGGTTATTTCTCTTCTGTGTTGTATCAGTGCTGTAGTCATGTGATGGTGATTAGTGATGAACGATTGTGTCAACTATCGTTATCGAGTCGATAGTCAATTATCATGCCGATAGCCGATAGTCGATAACAGATTATCGCCTGACCATTAAAGTCTATGGGAGAGGAACAACAACTTCATTCTTACACCCAAACAGGGGTGGAGAAGCTGGAATTAACATCACAACAGTAAACTGGATATGTGCTACATCTTAGTCAAGGCAATTAGGCAACAAGAGTCACAGAAAAAAACTCACACACCATTCATTATCCCTGTCTTGTACCACAGCCTGACCCTTAAACCTGCATGACCCACAAATTAAAAGTACCAGAAGGCAGTATGATTTGAACCACCATTTTAGTTGAAACTGGACATTGACCATTAAGTCTATGGAAGGAACAACACCTTCATTCTACACCCAAACAGGGTGGAGAAGCTGAATAACAGTCCACAACATAAACTGGTACGTGCTACTCTTGTCAAGGCATTAGCAACAGAGTTCACAGAAATAAAAGCAGGACATTCACTATCCCTGTCCTGGAACGTAGCATGACCCTTAAATCTACATGACCCACAGATTAAAAAGTGCCGGAAGAAAGTAGTCTTTGAACCAGTATTTTAGTTAAATGGACATTGACTATCCATATACTGTAACGCAGTATGACCCAAAGATCCGCACAGGTGCCCTTATGGACCATCAGCAGAAAATTTCGCAATAAGAAATAAAATATATTAAAAGAAAAAGTTTTCCAATACTGCTGCGGCTAGAGGTACTTGCCATTCTACTGGTGACATTGTTCCACCGTGACATTAGAATGTGAAGCAAACTAATCAGATGTCCCCAGTAGGTCAACGAGGCCTGTCTGAAAATCCTACATTCTTCTGTCAAGTGGGTTGAAGGAAATTACTGATCAAGGCAGGTGAGGCTGTAAACGTGGATCACAGAGGTTCAGCTGGCAGGACGGAGTTAAAGTGGGTGTGGTGAGAGCCAGGGCTGGTGTTCGTCATCTATTAATACGCAGGTTCAGCTAGCAGGGCCGGAATTACAGTGGGTGCGGTGAGAGCCCAGGCTGGCATCCGTCATCTATTAAAATGGCAAAAATGCCCTTATAACGCAGCAACCAAAATATCGTGCTGACGCAGAGTTTGAAAGCGGAAGTGTGAGCTAAGACCTCAAGCCTTCCTCAGTACACAGTCAAGACCTGGGTAGCGCTTGAGAAATTTCTGCCTCTACGAGAGCGCTTGCCCCTCCGTATGAGTGCGGACCAATTGAGCTTCACTTGGAGATGCTGGTGGTTGACGCTCCTGTTTCACCCAGGTGCCCTTTTTCTTGGCTTTCTTTTTCTCATTTTAATCATCGTGCTGGAGGAAATTGTCTCTGTTATTGGGGGGGCAAATGTGCTCCATACACCATGTCCTCTGTCATGCTGACAAGAGCATTGTCTGCACTGATCATTTTGGTGGCTTCTTCAAAACTCGCAAGGATGGTGCAGAGCTCTTTCACCTGCCTCCACTCTTTGTGGCTCTACACCCCGAGGTCCGCACCACTGCTTTGCAGGCCATGTGTCAATTCATACTGCGTAATAGCATTGTACTGCTGCCACAATCGCTGCAGCATGTGGAGGGTGGAATTCCAGTGTGTTGCCACGTCAACAATGAGACGGTTGACGGGGAGGCCGAGCTGACGCTGTAACGCAGCCAGCCGGGACGAAGCAGGGTGTGAACGGCAGAAGTGTCAGCAGGCAGTCCAGACCCGGGTAGCGCTTTAGAAATTTCTGGACGACGAGGTTCATGACTTGTGCCAGGCAAGGAATGTGCTCCAGCCTACCGATTTTAAGGGCGGCCAGGAGATTTCGACCATTATCACCCACCACCTTGCCTGGCACAAGGTTCTTGTCACCCAGCCAGCGCTTGGTCTCGTTGCCGTCCACAGCTCCTGACCTGTGTGTTGACGGTCTCCAAAACAGATTAATTTCAACACAGCCTGGTTTCTCTGGGCATGTGATGCTACCAGTGGACCTTGGGGAAAGAACCCTGCACCATCCCTGCGGTTTTGAAGAGCGAGCGCCGAGCCTGAGAGCCACCGGCACCACCAGAGACATCCACCCAGCTCACCCAGTGAGCTGTCACAGATATGGCCGTGCTTACTAGTCCATGTATCGTTGGTCAGATGGACTTTGCTGGGCACAGATGCAGACAACGCGCTTGAGATTTTAGATGACACGTGGCTGGCCAGGGCAGGAACGGCTTGTCTGGAAAAGAAATGCCTGCTCGGCATCTGGTATTGGGGGCAGGCAAGGGCCATGACGTGGCGGAACCCATCTGTGTCCACCAGACGGAAAGGCAACATTTCCAAGGCCAAAAGCCTGCAATGCCGACATTCAGGCTTTTGGCTTTGGGATGGTTAAAGTTTTTCTTCTGCTCCCAAACCTGGAAGACAGAAGGCTGGCTACTAGACTAGCCGCTGTACGGCATGCAGGTCAAACTGGTAGAAAGAGAAGGGTTAGGATGGGTCTTTGGCGGTGGTGGTGGTTCTCGGGCGATGGTGGAGGCTGAAGTGGAGGCTGATCCTTGCTCATGACTCTGAGAGACATGGGCAGCTGAGGAATGCTTGGTCGTGGCGGAGGAGGCGGAGACCGAGGGTGTGACAGTGGTTGGAAGCCCGGGACCGGTGTGGCCTTTTTTCGCCAAGTTTTCCCTCAATTTCAACTCATGCATTCGCTGCATGTGACTAGACATGTTGGTGGTGGTTAAACACCTAATATTCTTCCCTCTACTGATGCGTTTATGGCAAAGGCGGCATATGACATCGCTGGGTGAATCAGAGGCTTGCGCAAAGAAGGCCCAGGCTTGAGAGGTCTTAGACCTTTTCGACAGTGATAAGCGAGTAGCGGTGTTTCCGCTGATCATGGCTGGCGGAATAATCTCAGCGGACTTGTGCGACCGCCCTCTCCCTTTTTGAGGTGGGACCCGTACTGACATCGTCTCCCTCCTCGTCCAGTGAAGAAGCGCTCGCAAGCAAATTCTGCTGACTTCCTCGTCCTGACATTCTGCATCCAGGAGCTGCGGGCTACAAGCAAGAGGCACTGCAAGGCGTTGCCGACTGGCCGTTATTTTTGCCGATTGACCGGCGTCCTTCTCCTCCTCTGATGGCATCAGCGATTGGGCATCAGAGCAGACTAAATGATCCTCTTTGGCCTCTTGATCTTTTGAAATGCCTTCTGACCCCCAACCGCATTTTGTCATCAACGAGGTCTTCAGAAAATGGATTATCTTCAGTGGTGGGTACACGAGTTGACATTTGTGCTGCCTGCGCTTCATGTTGGATGGATGCTGAAGATGCTGATGACGACATTTGTGGCCATGACTGGGAGGATGAGGAGTTAAGACTGCTGGATGAGGTGCATTAACACTAAAGAACAATTGGCGACGCTTTTCGTTACTGAGATTCACAGGGCCCTGACCCAGCGATGACAGGCCTGACGGTCCTGCAACTGACGATCCGCTGGCATGCGTGTTGTCGCCAGCACTGGAAGGAGCACCTTCTCTCGTACCTCTACTGCATGTCCTACCCCCCTCTTTGCTCGCTTACCACCTGAATTTCGCTCCATGTTCAGAAGATAAAAATTTGAGAAGGTATGGAAGAGTTTTGGAAAGTCTCTTATTAAAAGACGGCAAATCACAGCTATTCTCAAATCCCTCAAATCAAAAAAAATTTCTGGATTGAAATTTAAGTGCTAGGTACCTCTATCAACAAAGCTTGACTGACCAAAAGTAAAAAAAACACCTGTCTGAAATGTATACGGATAATTAACGATATTTTTGGCACCTATCAATTCACCTGTGGTGATCACAAAATTGCTGTATTCAAATTTAACTGCAAAGTAGCTATATCAACAAAGCTTGACTGACCAAAAGTGAAAAAAACACCTGTCTGAAATGTATACGGATAATAAACGGTGTTTTTGGCACCTATCAATTCACCTGTGGTGACTACAAAATTGCTGTATTCAAATTTGATGACAGGCCTGACGGTCCTGCAACCGACGATCCGCTGGCATGCGTGTTGTCGCCAGCACTGGAAGGAGCACCATCTCTCGTACCTCTACCTCCATGTCCTAGACCCCTCTTTGCTCGCTTACCACCTGCAGTTCGCTCCATGTTCAGAAAGATAAAAACATAAAAGGTATGGAAGAGTTTTTGACAGTCTATTATTGAAAGGCGGCAAATCACATCCATTCTTAAATCCCTCTAATTTCCAAAAGCCAACTAGGATTAGAAACAGAATTGTTTCTAGAAAATACCTGTGAAATGCGGTCTGGTGGAAGAACCGTAACACCAAATCAACAGTGTTCTTCCTTCAGTCCCAGGGATTTATAACTGCCCAGTAGGACTAGCAATTAATAGTTTTCAAAAAACTATCGTACAAGTGCACGATTAGCGCCAAACTGAGACGCACTGAGTGAAATAGAAGTATTAAAAAGTTATATGGATTAATATGGCGGCCTTCGCACCACTGACAAAAGGCATAATTTACTATAAAATATGTATAACACAATATGCGTACAACTGAGCTCTATGCGCCAAAATACGCACGGACTGCAATAAGAGTATTTAAAAGTTATAGTGATAAGTTATGCCGGTTTTTGGGAACACTGACACGCAGTGATTGCAATAGAACTGAAAAAACAAGGACAATTTCATCTCCTATCAGAGGTCTGCTGGCCAAAAAAGTGGTAAAAAACAATGCTTTTTCTATTAAAGGTCACAGAACACACTGAGTTGCAAAATATCTCCCTTCATTTCCAAAGCCTCTCCTCCTATAGGTTTGTTATGGATAATGTATATATTTGTTCCTGCGAGTGGTTGTGTTGGATGAGGGTCCCAGTGCACAGCTCTTACCAGGGGCCCATAATGCTGTTAAGACGGCCCTGAGTATCTGGTGTAATAACCACAGTATCACTTTGCTTGATTGGCCAGCAAACTCACCAGACCTTAACCCCACAGAGAATCTATGGGGTATTGTCAAGAGGATGATAACACCAGACCCAACCATGCAGATGAGCTGAAAACTGCCATCAAATCAACCTGGGCTTCCACAAAACCTCTAATTCCAATCAAGAACCTTGTGTTCAAAACCTGCGACCCCATTTGATGTAGTCCTATAATATCTGGGTTATATGCAAGGGGGTCATTGATGTATCTGGATCACTGGGGGGTTATATAATCAGTTCTAAAAAAATATCACAGCTCAAAAAAAAACAAAAAACCCTAATACATAAACGTCCTGAAAAGGTTGTGTGTTATGTATTTGCTTTTAACCTTTTCTGACGGGAAGCTCTGTTCATAGACGAGGAAAAAACCAACAGAAAAGTTTGTTTTCTGAAAAGGTCAAAGCGTTTAAGAAAATAGAGAAAAATAAAAACAAGGAAACAAGTGAGAAAACATGTTATGTGTTAGGAGCAATCTTGTCGCTGACCACACCTGACATTTGCTGCTGCTTTACTTAGACGCCCCAACATTGCATCATAGACTGCAAGACAAACACATTGGAGTCAGGGTGCTTTCACACAGTCTGTTCTTGGTGCATTTTTTATGCGTTTTTTTTTTTTTTACAGAAATGCACAGGATAAATTGTTATGTATTTCTGCAAAAAAATGCACCAAAAATGCCCTGTGTGAAAGCACCCTTACAGTATGTTCACACAGCGCCCAAAACAGCATCAAAACCTCGTCTGAAATGTGTTTCTTCAGAAGAGGTTTTGATGAGGTTTTGGATGAGGTTTTCAACACTGTTTTCACCCATGCAAATTAATAGCCAGTAGAAGATCCGCGGCGAAAAACGCTCCACAAATGTGTCAAAAACGCGGCAAGAAACGAGTCTAAAAACACACCAAAGTTTTGGATGAAGTTTTGAAGCATTCCATTGATTCCTAAGAGGATTTTCAGTACTAAAAATGCTTAAAGGGGTTGTCTCACTACATTGATTCATCTCACCTCAGTCCTGTTTTCTTGGTTTCACTTTTAATTCAGGGGCGTGTCTTCTGGCTTCCATTAGGCTGCAGTAGAAACCAGGTCTGTAGCTATAGCAACCAGTGCTGACAGCCTATCAGGATAGATCAAACAGGTCTGTAGCTATAGCAACCAGCGCTGGCAGCCTATCAGGAGAGATTAAACAGGTCTGTAGCTATAGTGACCCGAGGACCTGATGCAGCCCATACAAGAGGGGATATCTAGGAATAGGTAGCACTGTTAATGGACACATAGTGCAAAGTGACTTGTTTTTGCAAGATCCTTAATACAAAAAGCAGCAATCCCTGTAGTGAGACAACCCCTTTAAAGAATTGACATCACACTTCTTTTTCAGCGCCCAAAACAGTGTTCAAATAAGCACATAAAATGCATGTAAAAGCCTTGTCATGTGTGAACGACAATACTGTTTTACATAGGAATCAATGAAAATGATCTGGGGGCCTTTTGGAGGCTTTTTAACGCTGTTTTAGGAGCGGAAGCGCTCTGAAAACAGCGTCAAAATCAGCCGTGTGAACCGACCCTTAGACCTTTTATTAGTAAATAGATGATTTTTTGTTATTATTGTTTTTAAAATAGTTTATTATTTACTATTTTTTTTCTAAACACGGACAGGAAGTGGACCCGACGGGTCAGCCATGAGTTTTGGTAGAACCACAACGAGAAGCGGAATCTATAAAGTGCCTTGGTTTTTATCTTTGAAAACCTTTTACAAGGGATCTGGTGCAAGGAGCTTCCAGGTGACGGCTGGCATGGAGGTGTAGTTCAGAAGGGTCAGGCAGAGATGTGGTTGGGTCACAAGCGGAAGATCAGGAGAGGTAGCGCTCAATCCTAAGGTTATGTTCACACGATGTATTGCGGCATGTACAGTATAGTTCAGTACTGATCAGCGCGTACTCCCGCGGAGCGGGGAAGGGGGAGGGGACGTCAGCCCGCCAGCCCCATTGACATGTCACTTATCGTATTGTACGAGTGGGGAGAGGAGGCGTAATCCATAGTTCTCTATGAGAGCTATGGATTACCATAATTTCGGTGCGCATCTCGCCCGTATTACAGCGCAAATACATGGCAAAATGCGCGCCGAAATTACGCCGTGTGAACATACCCCAAATGAGTCAGGAATAACTAAAGATCATACATAGAAATTCTCACTACTATAACTAAAAGCACCAAAAATCTGGCGAGGAATGCAGGAGGAGGTGCCCTTTAAGAGGTCATTGTTCATTGATTACTGGGAAAGCTGGATGGTGCACACTGGCTCATTAAATCAACGAGAACCAGCATGCACACCCTAAGGAGAAGGCAGTGACAGGAGAGTCAGCCAGCCACAGAGACGGCTCAAAGGTAAATAAGTGTAACCGCAGCCGAAAGAACAGACCAGACACGACTTAAAACAGCACAAACTTGGTATCTGGGCTCATAGTCGTTCTGCATGCTGCATGTGGGGCCTCAATATGGCACCACAATATGGAGCTTTTTCCTAAATTTTAAACTAAATTTCTTTGGATCTGTTTTACCTATGATGCGGGTAAATGTTTTCCTCCACGGGACATAAACAGCACACCGGGGTGGCCAGCTTTGGTTTTTGCAAGAAAAATATTTTCCCTATTTTAGAAAAAAAAACTCTAACATTAGTTTAAAGGGTTGCCCCTAGGGGGTTTTTGGGGTCCCCCAGCTAAGAGCTTCAAAGTACAACCAGGGGGTTCTGAAATACTCAACTGCTCTTAAAACCCTTTTTGGGGACTTTATTTCAAAAGTACAGCTCTGCGGGGGGAAATAATTATGTGCCACCCGGGTACTTTTGGTTAAAATTTTTGTAGTGAATAAGTAGTCAGTGGCTTCCTTCTATCCAGCTCTGCTATGTGGGTTCTCTCATGTATGGCCGTATTATTTATACATTTAATCATTGCTTCCTATGCTGCTGTACTAGTTCATTGTCATTAGGTGGTGAGGCACATTTCATTTTGCTATGGGGTGCTATGAATTTCATTGGCTCTAGGGGAAACCAACCCTAAAAAGGGGGCTTTGTCTGTTTAAACCCAAACCCCTTTTAAAGGGGTCATCATGAAGGGGAACAAACCCAAAGAGCGGGAATTCCAAAGGGATAAATGATGGCAAAGTGTGTACCATACTTATTGTAATATAGGATCAGATACACATTGCTTTGTCCCTGACATTGTGTTTAGTGTTTGTTGAGTGTTTGGACTTCTGTGTTCTTTTTAGTTTGTGGTTTCTTATTATGTTTTATCGGAGTCCACTGGTTAATGGTGCTTTGCTCTGACTAAACAGGGGCAGCATATAGGACCATAGAAATATGAAAGCGATCTTACTTTGCTTTTTTTATAATTTTTTTTTTGGGAGCATAGCGTAAAAAGAGTCCACATCATGGGACTTTCAAAAGGAAAGCCCCAACCCTGGGGATTACTTTAAGGTGGGAAAACCCGTAAGTGTCTAGCCCTGTGGGGAAAAAAATGTAGGTGTTTGTATGGGAAGGTGGGGGACGAAAAGAAATAAAATGCACTACCGTTCAAAAGTTTTGGGGGCCCCCTTTGAAATTTTTCCCTTTTTTTTTGGGAAAAAAAAGCACAGTTTTTTTTTTAATGGGACAAAAATTAAAAGAATCAGAAATACACTCCCATACATTGTGGCAAATACAAATTTTAGCTGCAAACGTCTGGTTTTAATGCAATTCCCCCAATGGGTTTTAAAAGGCCCCCTTTTTCCCAAAAACCATCCTCCAGTGTCTAATGGTTCATTGTGTTTCTAACTGTGGGAAAAAAAGTATTGGGTATTTTGAACACCCTTTAAAACACTTGTGCAAGTTTGATAAACACAGCTGAAAACAGTTTTGCAATTAGAGAAGCTTTTAAAACTTACCTTTCCCTTGGCTAGTTGAGAATCTGGGGGATTACATTTGTTGGTTCGTTAAAACTCGCAAAAAAGGCCAGAAAAAGAACTTTCCCTGTGAAACTCGATAGTCTATTCTTGGCTGAGAGATGAAGGGAAAACCTTTTGAGAAATTGCCAAAAAATGAAGGGTTTTCCCACAACAGTGTTTACTACTCCCCCCAGAGGAAGCACAAAAAAAGGCTCTAACCCAGAGTTTGAAAGAAAAAGTTTGGGGGCCCCGCGCACAACGGGGGCAACAAGACCCAAATACATTTAAATCCCCCGTTTTTAGAAAAACGCCCCCACAGGGCCCAAAGACAAACTTTAAAAATTTAAAAAGTTCCCGCAAAACGCCGTTTAACCAGGGCTGTGGAGTCGGAGTCGGAGTCGGGGGGGGTGCCTATTTTGGGAGGAGTCGAGTCCCAAAATCGTCATAAAATGGACCGACTCCACTCCCAAAAAAATAAAAATAAGTTTGGGCCATTAAATTTTATGCCAAAAAAGCAAGAGGAATTGGGTTTCCCGGGCCCGTGGGTACCCGCTCCCATATCTCCCGCCCTTTTCATATGAGGGTGTAAATTTATGACATGGAGGCCCTTTAAAAACCAAACCCCAGGGGAAAAAAATTCTTTGCTCCCCGGGCAAAAAAATTTTTTTACCCGCTTTCAAAGAAGCAGTCCCTAAAAACTGACTTTGCGAGGGAAAAAAACCCTTTTACCCCGACATGGTTAAAAAAGTTTCCCCTTTGGCACTGATTTTCCCCAAAACCCCAAATAAGTAGAGAAGGGGTTTTTCTTTGCCTGGAAATAATGAGATCAGATTGAGGGCAGGGATGCAAAGGAAACTGAGGGCGATACAAATTTTTCAAAAAAAATTCAGAGACTCCAAAAAATGTTCCTGCAGGGGTTTTGCATAAATTTTCAAAATTTTTTGGGGGTTCAAAAGTCATATCCAATAAATAATTTTTACCCCTACAAGTAAAAGGGTTAAAAAATTTTTTTAAACTTTGACTTTCAGCTACATATCTCACCATCCACACGCTTTTTACAACCTCAATTCCCAAAAATTGGGGACACAAAACAAATTGTAATAAAAACTGAATCAAGATGTGGGGTCCCAACATCTAATATTATTTTCAAAATGAACACAAATCACAGATCAAAAAAACCAAGAATGTATTTTTTTAAAGTGATAAATTGTTTTTCAACTTTCGGGCTAAACAAATCCAATAAAGGGGCCCAGCCTTTTTACCACTGGGGTGGCATCCCCCCTTCTTTTAAAACAGTCAACGACTTTGGGGGGACAGGGGAGACCATTTTTCTCAATTTTAGAAAAGAATGCTCTCCCATTCATGCTAAACAGGCCTCTAACTTTAATCGTTTTGGGGCCTTCTTTGTCGCCCCTTCCTCTTTTGGGCCCAAATGTTCTCTATAGGTAAAGCTCTGGACTGCAGGGGCCTTTTTCAGTATCCGGATCCTTCCCCAACGTAGCCAGATTTTTATGTTCGCAATTGTGGTCTGGCATTGCTTGTTAAAAATGCAGGCTTCCCTGAAAGGATGACTATGATGACAATTACTTGACTATCCATCGGTCGATAGTCGATATCGTCTTTTACAACAGGGTACGATAGTATAATAAATTACCATTAAAGTCTATGGAGAGGAACAACACCTTTATTTTTAAACCCCAAAAAGGGGTGGGGAACGAAATTAACATCCACAACATCAAATGGATACCTGCTACACTTAGGGAAAACACTTTGGTTATAAAAGCCAAAGAAAAAAAGCACAACCATTTACATCCCTTCTTGACCCCAGCTGACCCTTAAACCTGCATGACCCCCAAATTAAAAATGCCAGAAGCAGTATTTTTTGAACCATCATTTTACTTGAACGACATTGAAAATCCCTGCCCGGGGAACCAGCATGAGCCCCAAACCTCATGACCCCCAATTTAAAAAGTGCTGGAAAAAGGATCTTTCAACCACCATTTTAGTTGAACTGGACATTGAATATATTGTCCTGGGCCCCACATGAGCCCCAAACCTGCTGACGCCCCGATTTTAAAAAAAAAATGCGCAAAAAGGAGTCTTTGAACCACCATTTTTTGTTAACTGGGCATTGACAGACCTGTCCGGGGAACCCACATCTTTCAAACTTCTACCTCCCTTGTACAATTTAGAGGAATTTTTTACCAGCTATTTTGTGCATGCCAGTTTTTTAGTAGTTTAATTCTTGAAAACACATTTTTAAAATAGGATGGAATCCAACCACATCTTTGTTTCTCTTTTTTTAAATGTATTAAATGGGTTGTCTCACTACAGGGATTGCTAGCTCTGTTAAGGATCTTGCAAAACAAGTAATTTTGCAATATGTGCCCATTAACAGTGTCCTACCTATTCCTGTTTTTGACAGCACCATCACCCTTGAGCCACTTTTGACAATTGTGAAGAACAAATGTCTGTTAGAAACCACATTTTTTAGAATAGGACATGTAGTATTGCTGCATTTCACAGCAAAATATCCCCAGAAATTCAAAACATGACCCTTGAGCCACTTTTGACAATTGTGAAGAACAAATGTCTGTTAGAAACCACATTTTTTAGAATAGGACCTGTAGTATAGCTGCATTTCACAGCAAAATGCCCCCAAAAATTCAAAACATGACCCTTCAGCCACTTTTGACAATTGTGAAGAACAAATGTCTGTTAGAAACCACATTTTTTTATAATAGGACCTGTAGTATAGCTGCATTTCACAGAAAAATGCCCCCAAAAATTCAAAACATGACCCTTGAGCCACTCTTGACAATTGTGAAGAACAAATATCTGTTAAAAGCCACATTTTTTTTAGAATAGGACCTGTAGTATTGCTGCATTTCAAAGCAGCATGACCCAAAAAAATTATAAAAATGACTTCTCAGACACTGTTAAAAATTGTGAGGGGGAAATGCCATATTTATGTTCCAAAGGACCATGATTATAGCTGTATCTCACAGCACCATGACCCCAAAACCATTGAAATTGCGAAAAATTCTAAAGATGAATGAGTAAATGGAATGGGTTTTTTTTCATGAAACCTTGGTGTTTTTTACAGTTCCTCACAGAAAAACCAGCAAAATGAACTTTGGGACTGAGAAAAAAATTGCACAAAGAAAGATCTTTTTTAAAAAAAATTTTCAAAGGACCATTTTTTTTTGAAGAAAATAGTAGCCGGCAACAAATCGTGCCTCATCAATTAGAGCCACAACCATCAAGACCATGCCTGATTCCTTGTAAATCAAAAACGATCCACATTATCTGGGGAAAGCCGTTTGTCTTAATACTCCTCCCGTGTGTGAAGGGCCCGGAAGGCTGGGCGGGGCAGGACAACACTCTATGGAGGGGCAAGCGAGCCGACCCAAATTTCACCCTTTTTTGGATACCAAAGTGGTTTGGTCCGAACACACCCAAAAACATGGGTGTTGAACGCAGATAGTCGTGCACCATGATCTTAAGCCGGTCTCTGTGTTTTGTAGGTGCCCTGCATTACATGCGTTTTGGGGAGTGGTAAATAAAATTGCCAGAGGGCACCCATTAGGCTTCTCCACACTGCCTCTGCTCTGCCGCACGGCTCTTGGCACTCTACGCTGTACGTTGCTGACGTTGTTCCACCATGACTTTTTTAAGAAACTGAAACAGGCGCAAAAGAGTCTCCGTTGATCCCAAACAGCAAGGCTCTATTCCTGCATTTTACTCTCTATTTGGGTGGTTGGAAGGAAAGTGCTGAGTTTTGTTTTGTACCGGGGATCCAGGAGGGCGGCCACCCAGAAACTTTTGTTCAATTTGATGGCCTTCATGCGAGGATCATGTTGGAGGAAATGGAGCATCCAAGCACTCATGTGAGAGATGGAGCCTTGATTTCCCAAGCCTCTGGGTCGAGGGGCACTAGCAAACTGATCTTCCTCATCTTCCTTCTCCACCTCAAATTCCCGCCAACCTCTTTCCAAGGCAGGGACATCGGTAACGTCGGTATCCAGGAATATCTCATCCTCCTCCTCCTCCGCTTCCTCTGGCACAGCTTCAACACAGCCCTGACTTGCCTCAGATGATGCAATCTGAGAGCTGAGGCGCGGCTTTTCACTAGCCCTGGACCCCGAACCACTGATAATGAAGACCGATGAAATTGTGAAACTGTCAGGCCTTGTGGATTCGACGGAGAAAAAGGCTCCGTGTCCGCATCTCCGTCTCCTCCTCCGTAGCTGGTTGGACCTGATTTTTCAGAGTGTCCAACGATCGTTCCAGAACTAAGATCACCACAATGCTCATGCTGACAAGGGCATTGCCCGCACTGACCATTTTGGTGGCTTCTTCAAAACTGGCAAGGATGGTACAGAGCTCTTTCACCTGCCTCCACTCTCGGTTGCTCAACAAACCGAGGTCCGCACCGCTGCTTGTCAGGCCACGTGTCACTTCGTACTGTGTAATGGCATTGCGCTGCTGCCACAATTGCTGGAGCATGTGGAGGGTGGAATTCCAGTGTGTTGCCCCGTCAACAATGAGACGGTTGATGGGGAGGCCGAGCTGACGCTGCAACACAGCTAGCCGGGACGAAGCAGGGTGCGAACGGCAGAAGTGCGAGCTCAGACGTCGAGCCTTCCTCATATGGAGGGGCAAGCTCCTTCGTAGAGGCAGAAATTTCTCAAGCACTACCCAGGTCTTGACTGTGTACTGAGGAGGACTGGAGGTCTGAGCTCACACTTCCGCTTCCGCACTCTGCTTCAGCATGACTGTTTTCGATGCTGAATCATAATGGCATTTTTTGCCGTGTTAATGGATGACGGACGCCTGCCTGGGCTCTCAGCGCACCCACTGTAACTCGGGCACTGCTAGCTGAACCTACGTGCTAATAGATGACGAACACCAGCCCTGGCTCTCACCGCACCCACTGTAACTCGGGCACTGCTAGCTGAACCTGTGTGCTAATAGATGACGGACGCCAGCCCTTGCTCTCACCACACCCACTGTAAGTCCAGCCCTGCCAGCTGAACCTGCGTGATCCAGGTTTACAGCCTCACCTGCCTGGATCAGTAATTTCCTGAATGCAGGATTTTCAGACAGGCCCTGTTGACCTACTGTGGACATATGTTTCATTTGCTTCACATTCTAATGTCACGGTGGAACAATGTTACCAATAGTATGGCAAGTAGCTCTAGCAGCAGCAGTAATGGAAAATGAGTTGTTTTTAATATTGTTGATTTCTTATTGAGAATTTTTCTGCTGATTGTCCATAAGGGCACCTGTGCCGGTTTTTTGCAGTCCAGGACATGGATAGTCAATGTCCAGTTTAACTGAAATGGTGGTTGAAAGACTCCTTTTTCCGCCACTTTTTTAATCTGGGGGTCATGCAGTTTTGGGGCTCATGCTGTGGCCCAGGACAGGGATAGTCTATGTCCCGTGAAACTAAAATGGTGGTTGAAAGACTCCTTTTTCCAGCACTTTTTAATCCGTGGGTCATACAGGTTTGAGGGTCATGCTGCGGTACAGGACATGTATAGTCAATTTCCAGTTCAACTAAAATGGTGGTTCAAAGACTCCTTTTTCCAGCACTTTTTAATCTGGGGGTCAGACAGGTTTAATGGTCATACTGCGGCCCAGGACAGATATAGTCAATGTCCAGTTCAACTAAAATGGTGGCTAAAAGATTCCTTTTTCCGGCACTTTTTAATCAACCCCAGACCATCACATGACCTCCACCATGCTTGGCATCAGACTCTCTTCCAGCATCTTCTCAGTTGTTCTGCGTCTCACAAATGTTCTTCTGTGTGATCCAAACACCTCAAACTTTGATTTGTTAATAACACTTTTCTCCAATCTACCTCTGTCCAATGTCTGTGTTCTTTAGCCCATATTAATCTTTTTCTTTTTATTAGCCAGTCTCAGATATGGCTTTTTTCTTTGCCATTCTGCCCTGAAGGCCAGCATCCCGGAGTCGCCTCTTCACTGTAGACGTTGACACCAGGGCTGTGGAGTCGGCAAGCTAAAGCCCCGATTCCGACTCCTGACTCCTTCATACATGGCGCATATTTAAGTGATAACTTTACTGTAGTAAAATGGTAACATCAGGCTGTTTATCACCTTATGATACAATAATCAAGCTATTTAGGTAGAACAGACACTGACAAGCAAAAGGTAACAATGTTTTGATCTTTTGAACACTTGTGGGTAGAGTTGAAGAAAAAGCTGTATTTGTATCCAAGTCCAGTCCTGCCCCAACATTGGGAATGTGTAGAGGAGACCTGGGATCAGATTTTGGTCAAAATTCAGAGCCCAGAAGGATTCGGCAGTATTGAAAACAAAAAGGTGGATTTCCCAAATACTAACAAAATAATAAAAATTAACATTTTGATTTTTAGGAGCACAACGGTAACAGTGCAGTTACAGGAAAGAATCTGCAAAACTAAGCAGATGCTAAATACTTAGCAAATCAAATTTAATTTATGTATAAGATAGGTAAGATGACTGTATATAAAATTACAGTAATCTTATGTACAACCTCAATTCCAGAAAAGTTGGGACACTAAAACAAATTGTGAATAAAACTGAATGCAATGATGTGGAGGTGCCAACATTAATATTTTTATTCAGAATAAAACACAAATCACAGATCAAAGGTTTTTAATCTGAGTAAATGTAACATTTGAAAGGAAAAATATGTTGATTCCAAATTTCACAGTGTCTACAAATGCCCAAAAAAGTTGGGACAAGTAGCAATAAGTGACTGGAAAAATGAAATTGAGCATATAACGAACAGCTGGAGAGCAAAACCAACACTAATTTGGTGAATTGCCAACATGATTGGGTATAAAAAGAGCTACTCAGAGTGTCAGTGTCTCTCTGAAGCCAAGATGGTAAGAGGATCACCAATTCCACCACTGGTGTGCAGAAAGATAGTTTCAGCATACCGGAGGGTTTTTTCCAGGGCCATCTTAACACCATCATGGGCCCCCGGGCAGAGCTGTGCCCTGGGCCCCCCAAACACTACAAGCAATTTGGGTGGGTTCACAGTTCGATATTACATTGGTTCAAGGTATCCGTTGGGGTACCATGAAAAAAAGGTACTGGAGCAAATACCATACAAACCCATTGGGATAATAACATGCTATAAGTCCCGTAAAATAAGTGTAGCAATGAGGAAATAGAGCAGAAATGTATCCCACACAGGGCTACATCTGCTCTATTTCCCCATGATTCTGTTTGCAGTATCTGCCGGGAACTTCTTTTCACAATACCCTGACAGATACCTCAGGCTTATAAAATATCGTATTTTGAACCCACCCTTACAGGAACAATTTTTGAAAGCAAACTTATAACAGTTCCATGTGGACAGCTATCTTAAAGGGGTTGTCTCACTACAAGGGTATGCGTTTTATGTTAAAGATCTTGCAAAAAACAAGTCACTTTGCAATATTTGGGCCATTTAAAAGTGCCTACCTATCCTAGATATCCCCCTTTTGGGCTGCACCAGCTCCTC
>JAODAL010057082.1:0-22901 GCA_025379985.1 Phyllomedusa bahiana
CTCCCACTTTTCATTGCCACTTTGGCACTCCTTTTTGCCACCCCAGAATGTATTGTCCACTTTCCCGACCTCATCTGCTGCTCCCGTGCCCCTCCACAGTTCATTGTGCCCTTTGCCTACTCTGTTTTTCCCCCCCTTTTAGGCCACTGCGACCTCAAGCTTCTCTGCCCGGGGCCTCCCCCTGGTCATTGTGCCCCTCTGGGGCCACTCCCCGTTTTTTTTTTCCACCTCCAAAAGTCATTGGCCATCCCGCCTAGCGCGCCGCGTGCCCCACACTTTTCAAATTTTTCCATCGCCCCACCCTGGTAAAAATTTCATTTTTCCCCTTTTTCCTTTTTTTTCCACCCCCCAAATGTCATTGTGCCACGCCCGACCCCATGCTGCTTTCTTTCCGTGCCCCCCACACGGTTTATTTTTCCACTCGTGGCCTACTCCTTTTTTTGCCACCTCCAGAATGTCATTGTGCCACTGCTACCTCATGCTGCTGCTGCCCTGCACCTCCACCTGTCATTGTGCCACTCTGTGGCCTACTCCTGTTTTTGCCACCTCCAGAATGTCATTGTGCCACTGTCCTGACCTCATGCTGCTGCGCCGTGACCTCCACACTCTGTCATTGTGCCACTCTTTGGCCTACTCCTTTTTTTGCAACCTCAGAATGTCATTGTGCCACTCGTCAGACCTCATGCTGCTGGCTGCACCGTACCTCCACACTGTGTCATTGTGCACTCTGTGGCCTTACTCCGTTTTTGCCACCTCCAGAATGTCATTGTGCCACTGTCCTGACCTCATGCTGCTGCTGCGCGTGACCTCCACACTGTGTCATTGTGCCACTCGTGGCCTACTGTTTTTTCCACCTCAGAATGTCATTGGCCACTGTCTGACACTGCAGCTGCTGTCCGTACGTCCACCACTCTGTGTCATTGTGCCACTCTGTGGCCTACTCCGTTTTGCCACCTCCAGAATGTCATTGTGCCACTGCCTGACCTCATGCTGCTGCTGCTGCTCGTGACCCTCCACACTGTTCATTGTGCCACTCTGTGGCCTACTACCTTTTTGCCACCTCCAGAATGTCATTGTGCCACTGTCTCACCTCATGCTGCTGCTGCCGTGCCTCCCACAACTGTGTCAATGTGCCACTCTGTGGCTACACTCGTTTTTGCCACCTCCAGAATGTCATTGTGTCCACTGTCTGACCTCATGCTGCTGCTGCCGTGACCCTCCACACTGTGTCATTGCCACTCTGTGGCCTACTACTGTTTTTGCCACCTCCAGAATGTCATTGTGCCACTGTCTGACCTCATGCTGCTGCTGCCGTACCTCCACACTGTGTCATTGTGCCACTCTGTGGCCTTACTACTGTTTTGCCACCTCCAGAATGTCCATTGTGCCAGCTGCCTGACCTTCATGCTGCTGCCCGCCGTGACCCTTGCGCGTTCGACAGTCATTGTGCCACTCAGTGGCCTACTACTGTTTTGCCCCACCTTCCAAAATGTCATTTTGCGAGTTGCCACTGCCTGACCTCATGCTGCGGCTGTCGTACCCCACACTGTGTCAATGGGCACTCTGTGGCCTACTAACTGTTTTTGAGCGCTCTCTCCGAATGCTCATTGTTCCACTGCCTGTCCTCATGCCTGCTGCTGCCGCTGCCCCTTCCACACTGTGTAATTGCGCCACTCTGTGCCTACTACTGTTTTGCCACTACCAGAATGTGGATTGCTGCCACTGCCTGACCTCATGCTGCTGCTGTGGGCTGCTGTCGTGACCTCCAATCTCTGTCATTGTGCCCACTCAGATGCCTACTCCTGATTTTAGACCACCTCCAGAATGTCCATTGTGCCATCTGCCTGACCTCATGCTGCCCTGCTGTTGTACCTCCACACTGTGTAGCATTTGTGCCACTCTTCGGCCTACTCACTGTTTTGCCACCACCAGAAAGTCAATGTGCCACTGCCTACCTCATGCTGCTGCTGCCGTTGCCCTCCCACCACTGTGTCCATTGTGCCACTCTGTGGCCTACTACTGTCTTTGCGCCACCTCCAGAATGTCATTGTGCCCTGCCTGATCCTCCCATGCTCTGCTGTGGCTGCATGTCAAGACCTCACTCTCTGTCCCATTGTGCCACTCTGTGGCCTACTCCTTGTTTAGCCACCTCCAGCATGTCATTGTGCCCACTTCCTGACCTCATGCTTGCTTGCTGTCGTGACCTCCACCTGTGTCATTGCTGCCACTCTGTGGCCTACTACTGATTTTGCCACCTCCAGAAGTCATTGTGCCACTGTCCGACCTCATGCTGCTGCTGACCGGCCCCTTCCACAACTGTGGTCATTGTGCACACTCTGTGGCCCTTCAACTGATTTGACACCTCCAGAATGTTCATTGTGCCCACTGCCTGACCTCGATGCAGCGTGCCGATCCGTGACCTTCCGCTTCTCAGTTCATTGTGCCACTCTGTGGCCTACGACACTGTTTTTTGCCACCTCCAAAATCGTCATTGTCCACTGCCTGACCTCGATGCTTGCTGCTGTCGTGACCTCCACAACTGATGGTCATTGTGCCACTCTGTGGCCTACCTACTATTTTTGACACCTCCAGAAGCATGTCATTGTTCCACTGCCTGACATCATGCTGCTTGCTGCCGTGCCTCCACACTGTGTAATTCGCCCACTCTTGTGGCCTACTATGGAGTTATGCCACCTCCAGAATGTGATTGTGCCACTGCCTGAAACCTCATGCGCGCTGTGAAGCTCGCTGTCCGTGCGCCTCAAATCTCTTTCATTTGTGCCACTCTGTTGTCCTACCCTGTGTTTTAGCCACCTCCAAATGTCATTGTGCCACTGCCTTGACCTCATGCTGCGTGCTGTTTTAACACTCCACACTGTGTCTTTGTTGCACTCTGTGGTCTACTACTGTTTTGCGGCCACACCAAATTGATCCATTGTGCACTGCCTGACCTCATGCTGCCTAGCATGGCGTGCCTCCAGCACTGTGCATTGTGTGACCACTCTGTTGTCCTACTACGGTTTTGATTGCCACCTCCAGAAAGTCATCAGTGCCACTGCCTGACTCCTCCCCTGGCGCGTCCCCCCCTGAGGGTTGGTAGAGTACTAGGAGGAGCGGTAGGGCGGAGTCTCGGGGGAGAGGCTCCGGGAACCCGGAGGGGTCCGGGCGCGGGGGGTTGGCGGGCGGGGTGGAGTGGGTCTCAGAGGCGCTGCTGTTGCTGCTGTCATGACCTCCAACTCTCCTGTCATTGTGCCACTCTGCGGCCCCTACTCCTGTTTTACGGGCCACCTCCAGAACGTCATTGTGCCACTGCCGGACCTCATGCTGCTGCTGTCGTGACCTCCACACTGCTCATTGTGCCAACTCTATGTGGCCTACTAACTGTTTTGCCACTCTCCAGAATGTAATTGTGCCCTGTCCCGAGCCTCATGCTGCTGCGCTGCCGCGCCCTCCACAACTGTGTCATTGTGCCACTGCTGTGGCACTTCTATGTTTTGCCACCTCCAGACATGTCATTGTGCCACCTGCCTGACCTCCATGCAGCTGGCTGTGGCTGCTATCGTGACCTCCACTCGTCTGTCATTGGTGCGCCACCTCTGTGGCCCTACACCCTGTTTTTAGCCACCTCCAGAATGTCATGTTGCCACTGCCTGACCTCATGCTGCTGCTGTCGTGACCTCCACAACTGAGTCAGATGTCTGCCACTCTGTGAGGCCTATCTACTGTTTTTGCCATCCTCCAGAATGTCATTGTGCTCACTGCACGCCTCATGCTGCGGGCTGCCGTGCCCTCCACACTGTGTCATTGTATGCACTCTCGTGTGTCCTACTACTGTGTTTTATCAACCTCCAGAATGTGATTGTGCCACTGCCTGAGCCTCATGCTGCTGCTGATGGCCTGCTGCGGTGCAGCTCCACACGCTTGTCCCATTGGTGCCACTCTCGTGGCCTACACCCTGTTCTTAGCCACCTCCAAGGATGTCATGTGTGGCCACTGGCCTGACCTCATGCTGCTGCTGTGGCTTGCTGTCCGAGACCTCCACTCTCTGTCATTGTGCCCACTCTGTGGCCTACTCCTGTTTTAGCCACCTCCAATAATGTCGATAAGAGCGCGACTGCCTGACCTCATGTCTGCTCTGACGTGACCTTCCACACGGGTGGTCGAAATTGTGCCACTCTGGCCTACGTAATTGTTTTGCACCTCCAGAATGTCATTTTGCCACTGAGCCTGACCTCACTTGCTGCTGCTGAGCCGTAACCTCCCAGTTCTTTGTTCTGTGTCATTGTGCACTCTGAGGCCCTATTACAGCCTTGCCGCCGTCCGATAATGTCATTGTGGCACTGTCTGACCTCATGCTGTTGCAGCCGTGTGACCTCCACTCTCTTTCATTGTGCCACTCTGTGCCTGCCACTGTTCTCTTGTGCACCTCCAGAAAAGTCCATTGTGCCACTGCCTACCTCATGTGCTGTGGCTGCCGCCTCACCTCCAGCACTCTGGGTGCACTAAAGTATTGCCACCTACAGCTCTCAGCTTGTTTTTATCCAGCTTTCGGCTTGGCATAGACTTTAGAGCAGCTACAATTCCCGCTTGGAGTCTTTTTTGGGTCATTTTGCCGTCATTAAGTGCTCAGGGAAATTTTTTACTAGTGAAGCGATTCTAAGAGCGGCGGCACATGTGACGTAGTCAGCTAAACACAACATTGTATGAAGCCCAAACCAGCTCCTCTGCAATCTTTAAATGGGCGCGCCGACGTTCGTACAGCACCCAGGCAGGCTCTGGTCAGCCTGCGGAAATTGCTTTTTTTAACACGATTCGTGCCGAAGTAATTTTCGGACCGAAAACAGATTTTGTCGGAAAATTCGGCGAAGTGACGAATCAGTATTGATGATATAAGACGCCCGGGTAAATTATCATGGTAAGGGTGGCAGGAGTGGGCCCATTCCATCCCGGTTTCACTCAAATCAGATGGCTAGAAAGGTGAACGTCCTTTATTCATCATGGATTAAACAAGGAATTATGAAAAGGCTGAGAAGTCAATCCTCTATTGACGTAACGAATCCTCAATTTGCTGCTGATCCTGATCTTTAAGAAGCAAAAGGGGATATTAGCAAGCAGTATCATCTCTACAGCACTGTTTTGGGGTTTTGCCCCTCATCAGTGCAGAGCAGAGCAGATTATTAAGAGGTCCGGGTAAATTATTCATGGTAAGGGTGGCAGGAGGTGGGCCCCATTCCCATCCCGGTTGTCACTCAAATCCAGATGGCTATGAAAAGGTAAAGTCACGTCCTTTATTCATACATGGATTAAACAAGGAATTATGGAAAAGGAGCTGAGAAGCTAAACCCCCTTATTGGACTTTAACAAACCTCAATTTGTGCTGCCCTCACAAATTTTTAAGAAGAAAAAGGGGGATATTACCAAAGCCGTATACCCCTTTACAAAACAGCTTTTTTTTGGGGTTTTGCCCCTCATCAGTGCAGAGCAGAGCGATATTGGCTGGCTGGGTGGGAGTGGCTCAGAACGGGGAATATCTCTCCTTGTGGAGAGCACCATATATGAACTGATGAGGTGCAAAACCCTGAAACAGCTGGCTGTAGATGAGTGATACTGGCTTGGCTAATATCCCTTTTGCTTCACAAATAAATCATGTTTTTTTATTGGACACCTGGTAATTTTGTATTTCTCTTCTTTTTATTTGCTTTTTATTTGTATTTTTGCCCCCCACTATGCGACTAGTCTATGTGATTGCTTGATGACTTTTATAATAAATAGAAATACATTACTGTATTGCTATATATTATATTGTACTGGTTACAGGCAGCCTCTCTGACTCTGTCCGTGACGGGGCCCAGTGGGCTCTTATACATAGCAGACCTGGAAGACATTATTTGGACTCCAGCTGCCAAGGGCACCCTGAGATCGCATTGCTCTCTCCCATTGTCAACCACTTAGATGTCACAGCCTTTTTGACCGCAGTATCTATGGGGTTAAACTGGCCACTGTAGTGAGAGCCTGGCAGTACATTACAGCCAGATCCCACTGTAGATGGCGCAAGCACTATCTGAGCGCCGTATACAGTGCTTGGGTGACTTGTCGACTCTCCCGGTGGACTGGAGACTCGGTTAGTGTACTGCACTAGCAGCAATACTCTATCATGCAATACTCTATCTGATAGCAGTGCTGGTGGAACCACACAGGCGCAGTGACCCCTTTGTTCTCTGCAATCAGCAACAAGCTGGCTGTAACCCAGAAGTTTGGTGATAGAAATACACCTTTAAAACACCAGATTGGACTTTCCTTTGTCTTTGCCACTTTTCTAATTAATGAACTGCATTCAGCTTGAATTTGACCAGTTTTTTGACACACATTTATATGTATTGGAATGTGCTATAAGGGCTTTATAAATTAGGTCCAAGGGCAATATTTTCCAATCTAGATATAAAAGAACACTGCCAGGAATTAAGCTGCATTGCTGTCTGCATCTCCTTTGCTGCTGTATATGTTTAAAACTAAAGCAACAATAAAAAGCATACCTAACAATATGACACGATGTGAACAATATGGCTCTAATGCAGTGTGAACAGTTTGTCTAAGTTATTTGATACTGTCTTTGTCATATACGCTCATGGACTGCAAGGGTTACATTGCTGTAGATGAAGCAATGGAACAAAGGACAGAACATCTGTTTGTTATTACTGGAAACAGTTAAAAAGGGGGGAAACGTAGAGAAGTGGACGGGGTGAATGCTGAGTGAGAGGCTGATTAATTCATACCAGCTGTACCAAACCCCTGCCCAGTTCTTTTATTTTATTTCAGTTTTAATGTAAATGGGGGTCAAACAAGGGGGACCCCATGTCACCCTCAATAAACTAAATAAACATGCTTATACGCTCCAGGGACAGACAAAACAGTTCCTGAAAAGCTTCAAAAAGCCCCTAATTTTATGTGATAGATTTACCTCTCTGGGCAGCTATGACTGTCCTGTGAATATTGTTAGCTAATACGTGCTGTCACGCTTCATGCTTACTAATAGTCACTCTAGAAGTTATACTGTATAGTTATGTAGTGCAGGGTGATATCATGAGGGCACCAAATACTTTCCACCATTGCCAGTAAATTCAATTGCTCAAACAAAGAGAAAGGCAAACTCAGCCTGAATTCATGGGAAGAGCTCATATAAATCTTTAGCTACTTCTGCCACAGGCTTGTGGAATTCACCAGCCTTCTAGATATTGCTAGACAATATGTATTTTGTACTATAATGGAATGAATGGCAAGTATGGAAATAGTCAAAGGTAATTAGTCTTAATTACTAGTCTTAATTAATTAGTCTTAATTACTAGGCTATTATTATTGTATTTTGCTTGAATTTAGCAAAAATATTGACAAAAATCATAGACCAAATTTTCTTCTTGGTATAACAATGTATTTGCCAGACCTGGGTGCTCTTCACTCTTAGTTAAAGAGAACCTGTCACATAGATTATGCCCCCCTTGCTGAGGGCAGCACGAGCTAGTGACAGACCTGCTGTTTCCAGCACTGTGTCCCTTAGGGCTCATTCACACGGCTTATTTTGGGACAAATTTCAGCCGTATTGCGAGCCGTATTTGCGCTGCAATACGGCTGAAATCCGTCTCAGCCATTACGGTAATCCACAGTTAAAAAAGAACTATGGATTCCGTCACTCCTCCCCGCTCGAATATGGCGAGTGGGGAGAAAGTGACATGTCAATTATTTACGGCGTGTACGCGCTGTGAATAATGAATGTCTATGGGGCCGGCGAGCTGCTGGCCCCCCGCCCCTGCTGCACGGCAGCCAGCGTAATTGCGGGGCGAAATCCGTCCCCGCAATTACGCCGGCAATAAGCCATGTGAACTGGCCCTTATTCTGTAAGATGCTGTAGTTTTAGAACATTTAATGCTCAAATCTGCAGTTTTCAGCCAGAAAAGAGTCATGAAATGAGTCTGATTTTTCATGCCCCGCCCACATGAGGCTAGCCTTTGGTGGGTGGGGCTAACACCTGCTCATGAATAAGACTCGAGCATTAAATGCTCTAAATCTACAGCATCTTACAGAATAAGGGACACAGCGCTGGAAGCATCATGTCTGTCACTAGCTTGTGCTGTCATCAGCAAGGGGGGCATAAACTATGTGACAAGTTGCCTTTAAAGGGTTTTTTCTAAACTTATTTTAAAAACAAATAAATCAATAAACCCTACCACACTATCACACTATTTTTAAATTAAAAAAACATACCTCCTCTATGACCACTATTCCAACACTGCCAGAGCTCCCCTCTTAGTCCCTCCCTGATGACATCATGTTCATGGATCACATGATGCGGCAACCAATCACTAACCTCTGTGTTCCTATGATGTACATGCAGATTGGTTGCAGCATCATGTGATCCCTGAACATGATGTCATCAGTGAGGGACCATGAGATGAACACTGGAGCTCTGGCAATGCTGGAACGGTGGTGATGGGACACTTAAGGATGGGTTAATTTTTTTATTTTAGCACAGTGGGAGTTGGTAGGGAAATTTTTAAAAGTATTGTAAAACCCCTTTGAATGCGATTGTAATCTCTTTTTAGCTAAGACCAAGTATAGTATGAGGTATGGATGGGTATAAGCACCCTGGAGTTTTGTACTGGGTGAAGACAGGGCTTTATATATGGAGACTATAGGTGATCCAGGCCCCAGGATGGGGAATTCTGATAGGGATCCGAAAGCTCAAGGTACAAAGTGCCCAGGAGTGTTGATACTAGTGTACCTGAACTCAATGGGTGTGGAACTTCTCTTGAGTAGATAGCACATTACACTGCACTTCAACTTTCCACTTCTTTTTGAGAATATATGTCTATTATTCCAGCCTTCTGCATAGGCAATATAAGGATATTTTATAATTCCATCTGGATATGCACAGTGAATACTGCCCAGACATTCATATTTATTTAATATTATTTCATTTACTTCTTATGTCACAATGTGTTCACTGTTGTTTGTCACTCGGATTTTGGGATGTGGTGCCCTTCTGGGAACCTCCCATGGTCTAAGTGGGTAATGTGTGGCCATCAGGCTCCTTTTCCCCTCTTTGAAGAGGCAAAACTTGTTGTTGAGCTTCTTGATTGATGCTCAGGCTTGTTTTTTGGGCCGATGCCAGGAGCAAGTATTGGCTTTCCTTTAGTTTTGGTGAAGGCAGACCATCTGACGTGACCCTTTACAGGAGCCTTTTGGCCCAGAAGGAATAGGACTAAGATTTAGAAGGGGACCTTCTCTTTTCAGAGTGGGCTTGCAATAGACCATAACCATGTGCATTTTTTTGCGACACGGTTGCACTTTTTATGCACTTGGGTGTAGATACCAGAAACTCCGGAAAAAAAAATGTGACAGGTGGCTATAGGTCTGCCAACAAACCTAGGAATCTTTTCTAGTGCTTGATAGTTAACTTAGCTGGTAACTTGAGTGGTACTGGTGACAGCAACAGAAATATGGTAACAAAGCAGCGCTGAAGATCCTGTTTGACATTACAGTCTCTGGTCCCGAGTCCTAATATTTGGTGAGCCTCGCTTCTCTTTAGCAGCACACCTTTGAGCCAGGAGTCTTTCTCCCCTTCCACATGTTATTCCCACTTCTGTCAACACTGTGATCCAGAGAGGATTGCTCATCACCAGTGCATCAAACACCTTGTAGCCTTTACCACACACATCGATCACAAGCTTCCTCTCTGGATCATTCTTGCTCCCCTTGTCCCATAGGTTTCTAGTACTTCCTCATACTTAGTACTCCCCATCTGCAAGCTCAGTCTCCACCTCAACACTCTGGCACCATCCAGTGGACTAAATAGAAAATAACTGTGCCTTCACCACAAGATGGTCATGCAGCATTGTCCAGCATACAAAACAAGTCTCAATGCCTTCAAATTAATGTTTGTTACATACACTACTAACAAAAAAGTTATGGATATTTGACTTTTGGTTGAAATTTTAGAATGAACATAAAATTTCTTGAAATTTTATTAAATGAGCCCATCTCTTATCTTTAGAATGCACATGTCCAATTGTTCACGGTTTCAGTACAATTTGAACAACTTTCTGATCACTAACAAGGGGCTTAATGGCAAAACTCCAAACGGGTGTTTGATCCCTGAATCACCCAATACATTTATTGACCTTAGTGCTGTTATCATCCCAGCCTCACCCATCTCTTCAAGTTATCATTAACCTCTGGCATCTTCCCTTCCTCCTTTAAACACGCTACCATCACCCCCATACTTAAGAAACCATCTCTCAACCCTTCCTCACTGTCCAACTATCGCCCCATTTCACTGCTTCCATTCGCCTCTAAGCTCCTTGAGCAACACGTCCATCTGCAACTGTCATCACATCTTTCCACCAACTCGCACCTTGACCCGCTGCAATCGGGTTTCTGACCCCACCACTCTACTGAAACTGCCCTAACCAAAGTCACCAACAACCGAGTAACTGCTAAAGCCTTACGCCACTACTCTGTGCTTCTCCTCGTAGACCTGTCCTCTGCCTTTGACACTGTTGACCATTCACTCCTCCTACACATCCTCTCATCCCTAGGTCCTTTCCTGGATCTCCTCGTACCTCACCGATAGAACATTCAGCATCTCACACTCTCGCACCACCTCCTCCTCTCGCCCGCTGTCTGTTGGTGTCCCCCAGGGGTCAGTCCTGGGTCCCTTACTCTTCTCTATCTACACTCTTGGTCTGGGTCAGCTCATAGCATCACATGCCTTTCAATACCATCTGTATGCTGATGACACCCAACTCTACATCTCTGGCCCAGATATCACCTCTCTACTCTCCTGAATCCCTGACTGTCTTTCATCCATATCCTCCTTCTTCTCCTCTCGTCTCCTAAAATTAAATGTGGAGAAAACTGAATTTATTATCTTCCCACCATTCCACTCTATCCCTACCTGATCTATCACTGTCAATGGCTACACTCTCTCACTAGCACCACAGGTCCACTGCTTTGGGATAACCTTTGACTCCAATCTGTCCTTCAAACCGCATATCCAAACCCTCACCTCTGTCTGCCACCTCCACCTGAAAAATATCTCCCGAATCCACCCATTCCTTAACTCTGAAAGCACAAAAATGCTTGTCCATGCCCTTGTCATTTCCCGCCTAGACTACTGCAACATTCTTTTCTGTGACCTTCCATCTAGCACTCTCGCTCCCCTCCAAACCATCCTAAACTCTGCCGCCCGTCTGATTCACCTCTCTCCTCGATACTCCTCTGCTGCTCCCCTCTGCCTATCCCTTCACTGGCTACCCATTGCCCAGCGAATCCAGTTCAAGCTAGCAACCTTGACCTACTGACCTCCTTCCCTGTAGATTATAAGCCCTTATGGGCAGGGCCCTCTCTCCCTCTGTACCAGTTGTTAGTCACTTATTGTCACTTTGTAATTGTTTGACCAATGTTATTTATCTACCCATCTCAAATGTACAGCGCCCTGGAATTAAGGGTGCTCTAAAATAAATGATAATAAAAATGATAATAATAATAAAAAATCAATGTGAATTGGGATTTATACAGTCCTCTTCACTGTGCTGTTCATATTTTGACATCATGAGACAACACATTACAATTGGTCAAGAGTATCTCAACCATTTTGAGGCTATAAGCAGGATGCTCTCAGACCAAAGTGGCCACTGAGCTTAGAGTGTCACAGAGTGTCATCAGCAGGTTGCACCAGAGACACTGGAAGAGCTACAGAATGGCAAAGAAGTGGGCGTCCTTTGGCTACATCACACACTGATGTCTGCTTCATTGTAAGCTATGGCCTGCAGAACCGGATGATGAATGTCACACAACTCCAGACACGTTCAAGGGCGGCGAGAGGCAACCAAGTGTCAAGTCAGACCATGCGTAACTGCAATCATCAGCACTGTCTGCGTGCTAGATGACTCGACTACACCACCAGGCACAGGCATCATTTAACATCTACGCTGGATGAAAGACCAATTGTCCTTAGGGCTGTTCAGTGATGAAAGTTGATTCACTCTGAGCAGAAATTATTGCACCAACGATGCTGGAGATGTCAAGGAGAGCTCACTGCTGATTCTGAAGTAGATTCCGCACTGAATCCACCCCCAGAATCACCATCCACATCCGCTGTGTGAACACACCCTTACATTTGCTGTCATTTGCTTAGTTTTGTTACTAGTGCTGGTATTTTCTGGCTAGGATCTCTTTGAAATGGGTTAGGTGTGCATACTTACACTTTTGTTTGGGCACAGGCACCTTGCTAGTAAACATTCATATGTGAATTCTGTTTATTTAGGTGTCGTCATTTTATGAAGGATTGGTAGCATAGATACTGTACCAGATGTTTGTATATACATACCAGGGCCAAGGCGATGTTTAGGCAGCGGTAGGCAACTGCCTAGGATGCCACCTCATGCCTGTAAGAAAGGGGATGCAAGGATGTAAAGAGTGAGCTCAGGAGCTGAAGACGCTCCATACACGGCCTCAGTTAGCAGATAATTCTAATCCCAGACACTTAACTACTTACAATACATGGTCAATGCAACCATGGCATCTAGGCAGCTATACAAGATAGGAACTTCCCCTTTCACCTTCCGATCAGCTACTCATGATGTAACCACGAGTGCCAACCTGTAGTCATGGCAACTAGGAGCCGCATGAAGACCACCAGGCCTGCTATTTTGCTGCCCATTTTACATTTATACATTAGTATTAAAATAGTAGTAGAATAGGGACAAGTGATTGCACCCTCTAGTGGACAAGTAACCTAGGGGGACAAAAATTACAAATGTAAAATGTAAAAATGTTTTAAAAATCTAAATAAAAGTAATAAAATTCAAAATACCCCCTCTTTATTAAAATTAAACAAATATAAAAATTAAACATAATTGGTATCAGCTTGTCTGTAAGTCCTATCTATTAACCCTTTACCAACATTGAACGTACCCATACGTCATAGCCGAGAAGGTGTTCCCAGCAAATGGACATATGGGCATGTCCTGGAAAACATGCAGGCTCACAAGCCGAGCTCGCACGACCACTGTATGTATATTACAGCTAGCCCCATGCTCTGTCACCTATGACCGAAGCTCACTCTGGCCGCCGGCGAGTAACTCCTTAGCTACCACGGCCAATTGTTACTGTGGCATATAAGGGTAAGACAGAGGGAGCTCCCTCTGTCTGCATTGGCATTGTCATTATGCATTTGCGGCTTCCGATGCTCTTCCTAGCGTTACCCAAACAGCATGGCCAGGCATAGTGATTGACAGTTGCAATGCATAGCAGTACTACTATGTATTGCTATGCATTGTAACAGTGATCTGAAGATCACGGATTCAAGTCCCCTATAGGGACAAGTAACAAAACTGTGAAAAAGTAAAAAAAAAATAAATATAACACAAAAAAATAAAAACATGTACATCGTCCTTTCCCCTTTACAGATGCCAATAACTCCCCAAAGAATCAAAAATAAAAAAGTATGCATATTTGGTATCGCCTTGTGTGTAACAAACAAACCTATAAATCTATCACATTATTTAACCTACACGATGAATGGTGTAAAAAAAAAGACCAAAAAACTACTGTGACAGTATTGCAATTTTTGTTCGCAATCAAAAGTCATGTAAACACCAGAGTGGTATCAATGAAAATATCAGTTCATCCCGCAAAAAAGTCCTCACTCAGCTCTGTTCACAGAAAAATAAAAAAGTCATTGCTATCAGAAGACAGCAATGCATAAATATTGTTTTACACAATAAAAACACTTTTTTTAGTGCTACAAGCATAAAAAAATCTAAATAAATTGGGTATCGCCGTAATCGTATTGACCCACAGAGTAAATAATAATAATAATCTTTATTTATATAGCGCCAACATATTCCACAGCACAATTTAGGGGCATAAGTACAGACAAAAGCAAATATAATACAGAAAAAGCTATTTACAGATGAGACACAATGTGTGAGGGCGCTGCTCACAAGAGCTTACAATCTAAAGGGGTGTATGGGGGAGACGAAGGGTAAGAAGTGCTTGGTTTACAATGGTCCAGCAATTTTACATACATAAGGGGTGGTGTACATAAAAAAGTGAATGAACCTGCCACCCAGACCATACATCTATATACACATAAGTGCCTGTGAGTGCCCAAGTGCAGGGAGTGACAGAAGTATGTGTGACAGAGAGTCGGGCGTTAACAATTAAGGTATGTTCACACAGTGTTTTTGGCTCCGCTTTTGGATCCATGTTGGACCCGAAAAGTGCATCCAAAAACGTAGCGTCTTTCGGATCTAAAACATATTCAACACGTATCCAACACGCAGCTGTGTGTTTGGCTGCATGTTGGATGCTGCAGGAGCGTACCCTATATAAATAGAGTTTTCCAAACAAAAAAAACAAAAAAACTACAAATCAATGACTTTGGGCTTAAATGTTAAATAGCGTAAACTATAAAGGCAATTTTTTTTATTTTTGTTTCCTGTAGCCCTGCCTAAGAAGATATATTCTCAGGGCACTTTTAAAGCTTTGGGGGTTATGAGTGTGCCTGATCATACAGGGTAGCTTATACCAGAGAACTGGTGCAGCACATTAAAAATCTTGGAGACGGGCATGGGACGTTTGGATGGCTGAGACATGTAGATGAGAGAGGAAATGTAGGGGGGTGCAGCACTGTGGAGAGCTTTATGGGTGAGAGTGATGAGTTTATGTTGTATTCTGTACTGAATGGGCAACCAGTGCAGTGACTGACACAGGGTAGAGGCATCAGTATAGCGGCTAGAAAGAAAGGGGAGCCCGGCTGCTGCATTCAGAACAGATTCGAGAAGGGAGAGTTTACAGAGAGGGAGACCGATAAGCAAGGAGTTACAGTAGTCGAAACGAGAATGAATAAGAGCAACAATAAGAGTCTGAGTTGTTTCCACAGTAAGAAAAGGACGGATTCTGGAGATGTTCTTAAGGTGCAGGTGACAGGAGTGGGCAAGAGATTGAATATAGGGAGTGAAGGACAGATCGGAATCTAGTATAACCCCAAGACAGCGGGCCTGCTGCCCGGGAGTTATGGTGATACCACACACAGAAATAGAAATAGAAGAGGGGGTTGGTTAGTAGATGGCGAGATGACAAGAAGTTCAGTTGTAATGAGGTTAAGTTTAAGATAAAACTAACATATCATGTATACTGCATGATGGGCACTGTTAAAAATAAAAAAAAAACACTACCATGTTGCTGTATTTTCTTCACCCTGCCTTACAAAAACGAATTTAAAATCAAAAAGACTTGTCCCCCCCAAAATGGTACCAATAAAAACATCATCTCATCCCCCAAAAAAACAGCTGTTACAAAACTCTGTACACAGAAAAATAAAAAAAGTTATGGCTCTCAGACTATGGTGTTTTCTTTTTTGAATAAAAGTATTTTTTGTGTAAAAGCAGTAAAAGATAAAAAATGTACAAATTTGGTATCACTGTAATCGTATTGACTGGCTGAGTAAAGCTAGCATGTCATTTATACCGCACGGTGACCGCTTTAAAAAATAAAAAACACTACCAGGATTGCTGTATTTTGTTCATTCCGGATTCCATAAACCTTGATAAAAAGCAAAGTGTCATATGAACCCCATAATGGTACCACTGAAAATGACAACTCATCCCGCAAAAAACAAGCCCTTATTCAGCTCCACACCCAGAAAAATGTCAACATACTGTACACATTTTTTTACAAACACATTTCTATTGTGTAAAAGTAGTAAAACATAAAAACTGTATAAAATTGATATCATTGTAATTGTACCAACCTACATAGTAAAGTTATCCTGTCATTTATACCGCACGGCGAACACTGTAAAAATGAAACCCAAAAAAACAATGGAGGAATTGCTATACTTTTTTTTTTTTCCATTTTCATGGCCCAATGCCAAAAAAACTATGGGACACCTGTGCACCATGAATGCACAATACAACCCTTGATGAGTTCCCTGAGCGATTTGAAACCAACATGGGGTGTCTTCTGGAAGTTTTTCTCATGCTCTGGTACTTTGGAGGCTTTGCAAATGTGACATGGCACCCACCATCTGTGTTTCAAAAGCCAAATAGTGCTCCCTCCCTTGTACACCCTGTCATGCGCCCACACAGCAGTTTACACCCACATATAGGGTATTGTCAAATTGGAAGAAATTGGGTAACAAATTTTGCAGTGTTTTTACACCCCTGGATATTTTCCTTAAATGGTGTAATTTTTAACATGTTGTCTTTTTAGGAGTGTTTATTAAATTTCAACCTCATAAGATGTCCTCAAATCTGAAATAGTGCCTAAAGAAAATTGGAATGAAAATTAGACCCCAAAGTCCAGTAGGTGCTATTCCTACCCCGAGACTTCTGGTTGAGCTAAGTAGCGCAGCAAGGCAACATATGGGATATTTCGAAAAATGCAGATTCGGGGGAATCAATATTTCTCTGTTATCATCTACTGTGTTCTTGTGAACAATGGATACAAATTTAAAAAAATCTGCAAGAAAGGGAAATTATGAAATTTCACCTCCACTTTGCTTTAATTTTGCCATGTCAGAACTGGACTGGTCCCTAAAAAAATCTATGATGCAAATTTTCTTGAAAATATTAAAAATTAATTTCTAAGCCCTATAAATGTTGTAAAAACAAAAAGACATTTCAAAAATTATGCCAACTTACAGTAGACATATTTTAGATGCTAGTTATAAAATATTTTGTGTGGTATAACTCAATGTCGACATTTTTTAACTTTGAAAATGTCAAATTTTTCTTAATTTTCATGACATTTTGATATTTTTCACAAATAAACAAGGATTGCATGGACCAAAATTTCTTAGTAACATAAAGCACAATGTGTCACAAGAAAACATTCTTTGATTCACATGGATAGGTAAAAGTGTCACAAAGTTATTCTTACATAAAGTGACACATGTCATATTTAAAAAATGGGGCTCTGTCAGTGAGATAAAAACTTGGTGGGGCGGTAAGAGGTTAATAAACAAAATACAAGAAACAAGTAAAAAATATTTGCTCACCTCGCTGAGCTATGTGTCTGCTCCTTCCACTATAATGGGAAAGGTCCAGGAATTCTGGCTCTCAGCAGCAGCCTGCATCAATACTTTGAATATGAAAAAACAATAGGAATCTGGGAACCCTTAATATCCTTCTCCTTTATTGAAAAACCTTATTAAAATGCACAAAGTAAGGTGGTAGCTTATGATAGAGAGACAGATTGAGGGTCCCTGTGATATTAAATATTCCCGGATTCCTATTGTTTTTTTTTTTATTTTCAAGCTACGGGATTAATAAATAACCTACTCTATCCTGCATGCTGAACACCCATCTCTAAAATTGTGTTTTTTTTGTTGCTGTGCCTCCCCAAAAAGGGAAGTACAAAGAGGTCAAAAGGTTGCATGTACTGTATCTGAAAATGGTACCAATGAAAACTACACTTCAGCCTGTAAAATGCAAGTCCTCACACAGGTCTATAGGTAGACAGAAAAATAAAAATGTTATTTTTAGCAATTCAAAGCAAATGAAGAAAAAAGAATTGTTCTAACTCGTAAAATAAAGCATGTAATTTATACCACACAATAAATGGCGCCATTTTTTTTCCATTCCACCAAGCAGGGGAGGATACAGTTGCAGACATCGCATGTCAGTTCATGGCCAGGCATTTTTATTTTATGCGTGGGGCTCCATTTGCGTGGGGATCCAAAATTCCTTCTTTCGGCCCTATGTGCATCTATATATTGATTAGTCACACATACCAATGTATATAGTCTTATGCTCTGCTATATGTTTGCATTTGTACATTTTTACTCACTACTTGATATATTTATTTTGCCCGTGCAATTTTATAGCACATGCACTTTGGGTAATATGTTTATATGTTTACTTTTATTGATGAAATTGTATGATCTTGCCCTTTTTTTTAACTTTGTTTAGGCTAAACTATACACTGCTCAAAAAAATGAAGGGAACCCTTAAACAACACAATGTAACTCCAATACTCCAGTATTATTACCTCCAGAAGTGTCTTATCATGTGACCACCACACAAATCATGTGACCCCTGGTATCCAGGTAACAGCAGATTATTGAGGAACAGAACTTCTCCAGTATTACTACCTCCAGCAGCGTCTTATCATGTCTATTAGTGTCTATCAGACGCCATACATCGTTCTCTTGCCTTGCCTGTTTTTTTTAATATCTACAACACCTAGAGAGACAGCAGTTATACAAGTGAATCTACCAATCAAGAGGTTGCTGGAATAAACATATGATTATTCCTCTATTATTTTTATTCAGTTCCCCCACAGATGTAATTCTGTTACTAACTGCATGCCAGGTGGTTAATTCCATATAGGTAAATCAAAAAGAAAAGAGTGGGCCAGCACTGAAATCCAAACTCATTTATGCCAATTTGAAGAAATGCAAGGTAAGATAGCCCAACTCTCACCTCCAATAGTCCAAAAAAATACAGCAAAAGGACATCAGCATAAGTACCTCTATTTATTGGAATACAAAGTACAAAAATGTGCGACGTTTCAGCTCAAGCATTTTTGTACTTTAGATTCCAATAAATAGAAGAGCTTATGCTGACTTTCTTTTGCTTCCTTTTTTTTAATTCCATAGTTTTTTTAGTCCATAGGAGCCATTACTATGGTCAGGAATGTGGTCTGTACCTTTTTTTTTTATGTCTAGATAGGGCCTACTGCACTGGTTTAAAAGGTACTAGTGCATCTCAAAAAATAGAATATCACTGAACAGATCATTGATATCAATAATTTAAGTCAAGTAGAGAAACCTATATATATATATATATATATATATATATATATATATATATATATATATATAAATATAACATATTATAAAATTGTATGATTTCCTATGATACCCAGAATAAATAAAAACAATATAAAGTGGACAAACTCCTTAAAACACAGCAAAAGCACAGTGAAAGTACCCCCAAGAGACATATCATGTGCCCCTTGAGGTACATGTGGTGCATGTTGAAACCCAAATGACTTTTTACATTGCTTATCATTAGGGATACAAGAAGCAAGACTACTCATGAGCAACCTAACACAGGACTTTCCCATCAGGGTGCACCTGCTCTCATGACATAGTTTTCTGATGGCAGCAATATTCCCTTTTTAGGAAGGACATTCGGAAATGTAAGATATTCCCACTAATACTAGTACATTCAGTACACTTTTCTGTGGTTTGAGTCCTTCCTGCAGTCATCTGATATGTCAGTACCTATGGTAATACCAAAATATGGTGTGTTTTTTATCTTTAATCTCCCTACCTGGCCCTTTGTGTGCCCATGTTACTGTTAAAGAGGTTTTTCCATCGCAAACATGGCATATTCCATCATAAAATATGCCATAAAATTCAGATAGTTGTGGGTCCCATCTCTTGTCTGTGATGGCAAAAGCCTTTTAATCTTATGACAAAAGCTCAGGATTGTCTTTTTTTGGTGAACTCAAATGATATGGAGCATTGTGCTTTAAACTTTTAATGGAGGTGTAATATTTTATAGAAAGGAAGGTGCTAGTCTTCGTGAAAGAACTACAGCTCTTTGTGCCATGAGTTTTTTCCTTTTTGCTTCAGTTTGGTCCACTAGACCCTGTCTGTTTTTTAACAGCTCTATCACTCAAGAATAACCCTATTAGGGTGTCCATGTAAAAGTTGGAACTTCATCAGCTCGAGTTTTGGAGATCCAGCATCGCTGCCTTATCCAAGTAACACTAAGTAGGCACTAGTATTGTACAATGTCAACTGTTGAATTAAAAATTAATTAATTAATGCCAATCATTATGGCGGAAATAAGATTTAGGCATAGACATGGTCAAGACAATCTCCTGCAGTTCAAACCGAGCATCAGTATGGGGAAGAAAGGTGATTTGAGTGCCTTTGAACATGGCATGGTTGTTGGTGCCAGAAGGGCTGGTCTGAGTATTTCAGAAACTGCTGATCTCCTGGGATTTTCACGCACAACCATCTCTAGGGTTTACAGAGAATGGTCCGAAAAAGAAAAAACATCCAGTGAGCGGCAGTCCTGTGGGCAGAAATGCCTTGTTGATGCCAGAGGTCAAAGGAGAATGGGCAGACTGGTTCGAGCTGATAGAAAGGCAACAGTGACTCAAATAGCCACCCGTTACAACCAAGGTAGGCAGAAGAGCATCTCTGAATGCACAGTACGGCGAACTTTGAGGCAGATGGGCTACAGCAGCAGAAGACCACACCGGGTGCCACTCCTTTCAGCTAAGAACAGGAAACTGAGGCTCCAATTTGCCCAAGCTCCTCAAAATTGGACAGAAGAAGATTGGAAAAACGTTGCCTGGTCTGATGAGTCTCGATTTCTGCTGCGACATTCGGATGGTAGGGTCAGAATTTGGCGTCAACAACATGAAAGCATGGATCCACCCTGCCTTGTATCAACGGTTCAGGCTGGTGGTGGTGGTGTCATGGTGTGGGGAATATTTTCTTGGCACTCTTTGGGCCCCCTTGGTACCAATGAGCATCGTTGCAACACCTTGTGGAATCTATGCCACGAAGAATTGAGGCAGTTCTGAAGGCAAAAGGGGGTCCAACCCGTTACTAGCATGGTGTACCTAATAAAGTGGCCGGTGAGTGTATATGCTGATGAAAGTAGTGGTCACTCAGTATTGTACTAAAGAAATGTTGAAAATTAATGTCAATTCATTAAATTAATGTCATATATTATGGCTGTAGACCAATGAAGATGATATCAGAAATTTTCCTTGAGCAACTTCAATCCCATACATCTGCACTACATATTTGTCAACGTTGGTTTTTGATCACAAGAACAATGTAGAATCATGTAATTAACATCTTAGAAACTAGAGCTGCTAAAACAAAATGGATGGTATTTTCGTACTCAGTAGCACTCAAATACCCAGAATAAGGTCAAAATATCTAGGCACAAAATTTTTTTTTTCGTACCCCAGTGTACGGAAAGACTGCCAACAGCAATTTAAAGTTTTTCAATAAATAACTAGAGATGGGCGAATTTATTCTAACGAAGTGGAATTCGTTTATAATTTCAGGAAAACTTCGGTTCTGAACGAAGTCGAAGTTTGGGGTACTTCGCGTGAACGAAGCGTGCTTTTGATTGATAAAATGGCTGCGAGCACATGGCGTTACATGGGGCAAAGAACTCTGGGAGGAAGAAGGGCGTAGCCTACATGACATGTGCAGAGATGAAGCCAATCAGAGACCGGCGGGATTCTGTGACGTCACCGCACTATATAAGTCCGGGCGCGACGCTGGGAGTTCATACCGCTCTCACTGTACTGATTAGGGAAGGTGCTGCCACGGCTGCTAATGATATCTCTTACTAAAGAACTCATTTTTTATACAGCTATTTTTGGGGTGTCCAGCTTGTCTCGAGACTTCTTCTTTACTTCAAATTTCTGATTTTGTGTGGTATTGGAACTGAAGTCCAGTGTGCGTCCAATGCAGTTTCTATACATTTTAATGCTATCTGCTCACAGCACATTGAATATCCAAGGGTTATCTAGCCTGTTCCGGTTGTATTCATTTAAAGAAACACGTTTTTACAGTCCAAATACCAACTTCATTTTTGGTTGCTCATTTATTTTGCGCAATTTACATCCAGGGGTTAATTAAGTGTTGTTCTTCTGTTGTGGTCACTAAAAGAAACGTTCTTTTTCACCGGCAAAAAAGAAATTTTTCCTGTAGCATAATTCATAACCAAAGGTTAATTACAAGTTTTTTTGTTGATGTGTACCGTAAAATACACGCCATTTTAACACGCTGCAAAGCTGGTAATTTTTGGTTGCTCAATTTTTTTGCGTAATTTACATCTAGGGTTTAATTAAGCGTTGTTCTGCTCTTGTGGTCACTAAAAGAAACGTTCTTTTTCACCACCAAAAAAGACATTTTACCTGTAGCATAATTCATAACCGAAGGTTAATTACAAGTTTTTCTGTTGTTGTGTACCGTAAAATACACGCTACTTTAACACGCTACAAAGCTGGTAATTGTTGGCAGCATATTTCTTTTTTTTTTAAACATATTTAATTGGGTTTTCCAAACAAAACAAGGTAACACAAAGTTACATGCTTACACCAGAATTGAGTGAAATTAGCAAGACCTAACATAAATAAAAGGAACAAGCAAGGTATATGCACAGGAGTCAGGTCAGATAGGACCGTTAAAGATTTTACATAACGTAAACCAGCTGACATATGGGGGGTCCCAAGGAGAACAACCTCAGAGTCCAAGGAAGATCAGGTGTTACATTGCTCTTTCCTCCTGGCAGTAACATTGAGAAAAAAAAGTGCAAAAATACCTTTCATGCTCTCAGGTATGGGGGTATCTAAATGTAACCTTCTCAATTTGGTCTAAACAGAACAATAGCTTCAATCAGTAATTCTGACGCAAAAAACTTATTTCTAAAACAACACAAAACAAATCAAAGGTGGAGGAGTCCCGACTCATCGAATTTCCAAGTAGCGGTCGAAAAAGACCTTTGCTACACAAGCGAGCCAATACCAAGATTTAGCTCAGGGGGTAAGGTTGCAGAGACACCTAAGAAAGCGCTATCGAGGGGGCAGGCCCATAAGAAGAGGATGATCCACCCCTCCCCTCATCAGGAATTCTGAGCAATCCCAATGTATCTGCCAAGGCCTCTCTCAGGTACCATTCCGTGAGGCAGAACGGTTTCATCAGGTCAACAATCTCTGAGGAAGAGTAGTGTGAGATGATGAAGGATTTCCATTTTCTAAAAAAAAAACTCAGTTTTTCAGCTCCCCCGTCTTTCTTTTCAAACCGTTCCCGTTAAATATTTTTTTATTTGTTTATTATTAGGGGTACCCAG
>JAODAL010057083.1:0-22900 GCA_025379985.1 Phyllomedusa bahiana
TGTTTCCAAACTTCACTGTCCACTTTCTTTTGAAAAACTTTTCCCAAAACCTTCATGATGAATTAAATCGTGCTTGCATGCATCTGGATCTCACTTTAAAAAGCTAAAAGTCACCCCCCGGGTCTGTTTGTCCCACCTGAAAGAAGAATTGTGAAAAGCTGATTTGTTGACTCGAATTTTGCCGGGACTCCACCCTTGGCTTTAAAATGAATGGATGGATTTCATTTCTATTTTCCAACTACTTGGTATTCACATGATCGTTTTGCTTTTTTCTTGCCCAGAGCCCCGCCATAGTCCTGGATGCTGTTTTTTTTTTTTTTTTTCTAGGCATGTGAGAATGTTGTAATTTTGTATAACAAGAAGAAGAATTGCCCCCCCCACCACCAAACCTAACAATGGCATTATTTGAAAGAATCGCAAACTAAGCAATGCTACATAATTCAAGTCATCTTATTATGAAGATTGTCTATAAATGATGGTAGTCTCTTTTTCAAAGCGTAGGGGAGGGTGAATATGGAGCCTGGAAGACAAAAGTTCAAAAGATTGTTACCCTTTTGCTTGTCAGTGTAAGTGCTGTTTATCATGTGACTGCTTAGTGTGCATATTAATTCAGGGGTATAACTAGATATCACAGGGCCCCATAGCAAAATAAGATGGGTCCTCTCCAACTAATGCCAGAAAACTAAAACATTAGCACAAGTGGCAATTATTAATGGTATAAATAACACTGCCATATATCGGAGAACCAACATAATAGTGCTGAAGAGCAGAAAGCCACCAACTACCCAGTTTCTCCAAAAATAGATTTTTTTTGAATCCTTTGGGGGCCCTTTAACCTCAGGAAAAATAACACTGCTTGGCTTATTACACCCATTATTAATTATTTGTGATTTATTTAATTGTAAATTTAGCATTGTAGCATAAGATACGGTGTACCATCCCAAAAAAGTCAACTAATTTACGTTTAAGTAAAGCTACGAGACAAAGTCGGGGCGGGGGCTTTAAATCTTTTGGAAATAAAAAAACCCAATAAAATGTCAAAAATTATCATATAGCCCCCTAACATTGCCAAACACATTGCTACCAATGCAGTGACAGCCACAAACTCATCATACACCCCAAGTTTCAAATGCCCACATTATCGTTGCCAATAATCCCATAAATACGAACCACAGTGTTCCCATTAATCACACGCCAAATTGTTTAAGGGCAGGGGAGCATCTCCTTATGCCAAGGCAGAGGGCATTTCCCGGGTTGGTTACAAAGCTTCCTATCCTTTGTCCTTGCTTTTCATTGCATATTTCTTTTCATCGTTTTTATATTGTTGTGAAGATTTTTTGGCCCGGTTTTTTATTAATGATAACCCATTCCTTTTTGTTCTTCTCTTTTTCTTTAGCTTTTCTGTTTCATACAGTAACAATCACTGAACCACAGAACTTCACCCAGTGTACCACCAGAGGTAGTTTCCAGGAACACTGGCAGGAAACGACCTACAACATGGTGAGCTTCGTGTGCCTCTTCCTGCTTCCTCTGCTGATTATGATCTCCTGTTACTCGAGAATTCTTCTGGAAATCTCAAAGCGCATGAGCAAGGGAACATGTGAGTACTGTGCTGAGAAGAGAACATGAAGAATGGGTGACTTTTTCTTTTTTCCCAAACAATCATGTAATGCAAGCCAAAGAAATTTTTAAAAAAGTTCTCCCCCCCAATTTACACATTTAAATCATAAGATATTTATAAATCCTCATAACTATCCCAGGTGTTGTCTTACTTTACCAAAGAAAAATCCTTAAACCCCTACAATTAAGGGGGCCCAAAAACCCAAAGAAAGTTTATTAAAATACAACCCCATTTCAAAATGGGTTTGGGGCCAAAGCTTGTGTAGGCCATCTTTACTAATAATTACAGAATATATTATTGAAAGGACTAGTATGCACAAAAAAGACTGCATTCAAGATGTAATTAATTTAAAAAGTTAATATGCATGTGTTTTGTATGAGGAAAGTTAAAAGAATTAAAGGGCTTGTCTCACCATGCTGTTTCACAGAGCCCACCCGCTCAGACTCACATTCCTGGTTAGGTTGTTGTTTCTACACAGTGATTGCATATCACTCTGCTATTTTTAGTGAATGTTAAGCGCTTGTGTGAAGGTTTACCAACTGTAGCGCAAAAGACTACAGAGCTCTAAAGGGTTTAAGCTTGTCATTAACGTAAATAAACAAGCTACTGTGCTGGGGAAAACACTCAGCAGGGAGTGAATTCTCATGGCCGGAGAGGGCTGCTTGGAGCAATCAGAGCTCCTTTATCTCCCAAAAAAAAACAAATCAAAAAACCAAATTTTTGGAATATCTTTTTTTTTCCTTTGTCTAACATTATTTATCTTGGGGAAAAAATAAATAGGGGAACAAGGTTTTATTTTTTATAAGTATTTTTTGGCCCCCAATAAAGTGTGTTGAATAGTGGTTTTATGTAAAATCGGAGCACTTCCTCCATCTAGAGAAAAAAATCATCATGAGAACTGTAAATCTGTAGAATAGCTGCCCTAGGAGCTGGTTACAGCAAGAACAATTAAGGGCTTCAAGAAAGGCTTAGATAACTATTTACTACTAAATAATATTAATACTTATGGAACCGTATAACACATTTAGATCAGGGGTGTCAAACTAAACTACACTGTGGGCCAAAATTAAAAAGTTGGACAAAGTCGTGGCCAGCCTTGATAGGTTTTAAAAAATGTCTACAATTGATGAAGTTTTTCCTTCTCATCAGAAATAAATCAATATACTTAAATACATATATTATTAAGCGGTCATCACCTATATTTGCAGCCTGATCCCTAAGGGCTCGTCTCCACAGCAGGATTATCCAACTGGTATTTGCTCTGCTTTTGGGGCCGTGCACACGGCTGCAGGGGGCAGCTTTTCTCTACTGTTTGAAGAGAAAAGCCCTCCCCCTTTGCATAGACTTGTTCATATTCCGCCCGAAAACCGGGCGGAAGAATGAACATGTTCTATGTTTTACGGACCGACGGCGGTCTAAAAACCGTCCATCAGAAAACCCATGCAGTGGGTACTGCTACTAGGGTTTTCCATAGAGGTCCATTGTAAAGTTTGACAGATGGTTTACAGACGTTTTTCAAAACCAAAAACCATCTGTAAAGCCGTCCAAAAACCTTCGTCGTGGGGACTAGCCCTAACAGTCTTTAGGGCTGCATCTGCCACTGAGCCAGACTGAAGGTTTTTAGACACTGTGCAATTGTATGTGCTTTATCTGGGAGACGAAAGATGTCCTGCTGCTCATACCCTTCTGTGTTGCTGTGGCATGACAGAACCCTGTTTTTCTCAAGTGCTTTTCTCCACCACTGCCTTATGTTGCTGTTGGGCTCAGAGAGACAGTCCAATACCCACTTTATTTGTAATGACCGCAGTCAGTTCACTAGGTCCTGCTGTCTTCACAGTGCTTCTTATCTGGTGCATGGTGTGGAGTCTCTGTTTGGAGTACCCTGCTGTCTGCAGAGATGTTGGGGCTGAGAAAGAGCTGGAAGGGTTAAGTGTTGAGGCTCTGGATTTGTGTTTCCCTCTCTGAGTTCCTTTTATTTTATCAGTTGTCTTGCTGTCTGAGTTGTTTCTCCTGCCATGTGATCCCTTCTCTGTTCTATGCAGGGGAGAGGGGCTGAATGAGAGCAGTGTAATGATCGCTCCTGGCTTTTTCCTCTTCCTCTCTGTACACTGTCTGGCCATTACTCACGGGCCAAATATAATTACACTGTGGGCCAGATTTGGCCCGCAGGCCTACGGTTGATGTCCCTGATCAAGATCTAGTCTGATATCAAATATTGGTTCTTGCCTTAATGGTTCCTAAACCTTCATCAGTAAGGGGAACAAAACTTAAAAAATTCTCTACACTCCTCCCTTCCTCCATATCTTTCTCCACCGTTTGTTGAACTTGATGGACATAAATCTTTTTTCAACCGTGCTAACTATTTCATTATAACCCTATGAATGAGAGAAGGTCCTCAGAATTAATCCCTGTGGTGGGCCCAAGTTATGCCATCCCGAAGCTTTTTTCAGCTACATATAAAATATTTAAAATGTCCAAGTGTTATGTCAGAATTGTAAGAACATTTTTTACATTTTTTTCAGTGTCTTCTAAAGAGGTTTACCTCCGACGCTCCAAGAATAACATCCCCAAAGCACGGATGAGGACTCTCAAAATGAGCATTGTAATTGTCAGCTCTTTCATCATTTGCTGGACGCCTTACTATCTCCTAGGCTTGTGGTACTGGTTCTATCCTGAGACCATGGAAGAGAAGGTCTCTCAGTCTCTCACCCACATTCTTTTCATCTTCGGCCTTGTCAACGCCTGTCTAGATCCCATCACTTACGGGCTCTTTACAATACACTTTCGGAAAAGTCTTCAACATTATTGCAGAAGAAGAAGGACATCAGACACTGACACAAGCTCCTCCGTGACAGGATCATTCCGCTGCTCAATGTCTTCTTTTCGTGCCAAAAAGATGATAGTTTTGAACCAGGAGATGCAAGTGTATCAGTCTTACAACGGCACTTCAAACAACTTGGACCTGAGGACAAATGGTCTTGCCAGCAGTTGCCTCTGAGACCACCGAATGTACATTGCAATCCTGACTTGCAATTCATCCAGAACACTTGGATGTACTAGAAGCATTAATTAAATCATGCCCCCCAGTATGCTATTAGTATATAGTTTTTACAGAGCTGCTGTTCTCTGTTCTCCCAGTAGATGCAGTCTACTTGTGAAGGCAAAGCAGTAAAACACATTTTATACAAATCCTGCAATGTGAAAGAATTTGGATGGTTTTTGCTAAATCCATTTAAAGTTTTAGATTCTGGATGTTGACCTGATCAGTGTCAGATGGTTTATACATAGCTTACTCCAGACGTTTAATTAGTAAATGTCATTTATATGTAAATGTAATTTTTACCTGTATTACATGAATGCTTGTTGTACACATACATGAATCTAGTTGTCTTATCTGACTTAGCCACTCAATAATTAACCTTTTGATCTGATGTCACTACTGTTCTGGTAGTTGTCAGCTAATGATTCATTGAAGGACCTACCACATGAATATTATTACTGCATTGTGTGATTTTTTTTTTCTTTAATTGTTTTAAAAGGTTTCTGGAAAAAAAAAATGATCTCATAGGTAGCTATAATATTAGCTTGATATACACTGTTATATGACAGTATAAATAAAGAAACCTGGAACATGATCCTTATTCACAGGAAAAGTTTGGCCTAGCCAGTCAGAAATGAAAAACCAGCTACTGCAGTGTATTCACGGGTTCTTTATATACACTCTGAAAAAGGACTGTTGTGGTGATAGTGTATCACGGTTGGACAAATGGCACCATGTTAAAAGTGCTCTCAGCCGATTTGGATATGAATCCATCCTTGCAGATCACTTACACCCATACATGCCAATTGTCTTCTCTAAGGCAGATGAGATCTTCCAGCAAGACAATGTGATACTGTATGTTACCCAGATAGAATTGTCCGACATTGGCAGGAAGAGCAAGACCAAGACTTTCAAATACTACCAATCTGTGGAACCACCTCGATCATTGTGTTCACTCTGTGGATCCTTTCTAACGCACCCTCGAGCAGCTGTGAAACGCAGTCTGCATGGCTCCAGATGCCTGTGACAACCCATTAAGATCTTGAGTCATTTCCATCTAGCTGATGTCCGTGCTACACATGGTGGTTTCTGTGGATATTAGTTACTGGTTATAATAATAATGTAACTCGACTGTGTACGTTGTTGTAACTAGTGTTGAGTAGTGACTATTTTACCAAACCAGCAAATATATACACTAATGGTATATGCATGTTATACTTCCTTATGTTATATTTCATAGACGCCATAGGTGTAATTTAGTTTTTTTGTGTGCTAAACTCTGTGCAAAGAAAGACCAAGAAAATGGTACAGCAGCTTTAAAAACTGTGGTTAAAATAAGGTATCTATGCATTTTACAATGATATAATGTTGGGTGTTTTGCAGGCTTGTGTAATACAGTGGAGGTCTAAAATAATTAATCCTTTTTGTCAGTTAGAATAGAACCAAATATCTCAAATGTTGAGGGGGCCCCACTCAGGTACAAGAACATTGGTCCTTTTTGTAGGGAACAAGTAGTTGGGGACTTTCTGCTATATAGTAATACTATTTGGGTTCCCTGATATATTTGCAGTATTATTTTTACTTTTAATTATTGCTACTTATGCTGTTTTTTTAATTCACTGTCATTAGGTGGTGAGGCCCAATTTCATTTTGTTGTGGGGCCCTGTGAATTCTAGTTATGGCCCTGATTCTATGTGCTTAACCCCTTCCCCACATTGGATGTAACTGTACGCTCCAGCAGGAAGTGACTTCCCGCAAATGGACATACAGGTATGTCTTGGCCATCGTTTGGGCTCTCAAGCAGGGCTCGAATGATCGTGACACGGAACCAGCTGTATATTACAGCTGTGGGCAGGCCCGGACTGAGAACCTGCCCCACCGGGCAAAATCCCGGCGGGCCGCGCAGCCGAGACACACGTGGGCCGCCCGAGCGTACCTACCGGCACTGCTCACCTTACAGCAGCGCCGCCGCACTTGTCTGCTATGCGGCTGCAGCAGGACATAGCAGCAGCGGCACACATTTGATGTGGGCTGCGGCCACTGCAGAGGCCGTCGCGACCAGAGTTTAGGGCCGCTGCAGTGAGCCAGGGATGCTCCCGCAGCCCCCAGCAAGTGCAGACTACTTATAGAGGCGTGCTGCGGCCACTACAGAGAGCCGCTGGCCGCAGTAACTCAGGGCCGCCGCAGTGAGCCGGGATGCTCCACAGCGGCCGGAGTTGCCTGTAACCAGGGGCGTCGCTAGGCAGTACTGTTCGGGGCACAAGCTCCGGACAAGACTGCCTGTGCCCCGAACCTCAGATCCCGACGGTCTATTGAGCTGTGTGTGCGTCCTCAGGACTCACACACAGCTCAGGATGGCTGCTCAGTGCAGGCAGAGCGACTGCAGGAGGTGACGGGGCTGCGGAGGGAGCGCAGACTGCTCACACACACACAGCTCAGGAAGTGCAGCCACTGTCCAGCAGGGAGACGCTCCGCCCCCTGCTGTGATCTCCCAGGCCCATCTCCTGCCCGTCCTGGAGCTTCCCAGTGAGTGAGTCGCCCCACTGTGAACTGCACTGAAGGTATGTGTGCAGATGTCTGTGTGTTCATGTCTTTGTGTATGTACTGTATATATGTGTGCTCATTGTGTAGGGTATACAGGGGGTGTGTAGGGTATATAGGGGGTGTGTGGGGTATACAGGGGGTGTGGGGTATACAGGGGGTGTGTGGGATATACAGGGGGTGTGGGATGTACAGGATGTGTGGGGTGTACAGGGGGTGTGCGTGATATACAGGGGGTGTGCGGGATATACAGGGGGTGTGCGGTGTATACAGGGGGGTGTGTGGGATGTACAGGGGGTGTGTGGGGTGTACAGGGGGTGTGCGGGATATACAGGAGGTGTGCGGGATATACAGGAGGTGTGCGGGGTATACAGGAGGTGTGCGGGGTATACAGGGGGTGTGCGGGGTATACAGGGGGTGTGCGGGATATACAGGGGATGTGCGGGATATACAGGGGGTGTGTGGTGTATACAGGGGGTGTGCAGGAAATACAGGAGGTGTGCGGGGTATACAGGAGGTGTGCGGGGTATACAGGAGGTGTGCGGGGTATACAGGAGGTGTGCGGGATATACAGGGGGTGTGCGGGGTATACAGGGGGTGTGCGGGGTATACAGGGGGTGTGCGGGGTATACAGGGGGTGTGTGGGATATACAGGAGATGTGCGGGTTATACAGGGTGTGTGCGGGATATACAGGAGGTGTGCGGGGTATACAGGGGGTGTGCGGGGTATACAGGGGGTGTGCGGGGTATACAGGAGGTGTGCGGGGTATACAGGGGGTGTGCGGTGTATACAGGGGGTGTGTGGGAAATACAGAAGATGTGCGGGGTATACAGGAGGTGTGCGGGGTATACAGGAGGTGTGCGGGTTATACAGGGGGTGTGCGGGATATACAGGGGGTGTGCGGGGTATACAGGGGGTGTGCGGGTTATACAGGAGGTGTGCGGGGTTTACAGGGGGTGTGCGGGGTATACAGGGGGTGTGTGGAGTATACAGGGGAGGTGTGTGGGGAATACAGGGGAGGTGTGCGGGGTATACAGGGGGTGTGTGTGGGGTATACAGGGGGTGTGGGGTATACAGGGGGTGTGTGGGGTATACAGGGGGTGTGTGGGATTATATACAGGGGGTGTGTGGGATTATATACAGGGGGTGTGTGGGATTATATACAGGAGGTGTGTGGGATTATATACAGGGGGTGTGTGGGATTATATACAGGGGGTGTGTGGGATGGTGACCTGACTACTGGGGATGTGATTGGTGGGGTTGTAGGTTATGTTGGTGCTTATGTAGTGTCAGTGTGGGCTTGTCCCGCATTGTAAAGCAAGTGCACACCTGACTCTGTGACGAGGGGTTTCTCTGCACCACTGTTTCTTCCTTGCTTGTGTTTAGGGGTCTCTCACACGGCGCGGTTTTGGTGCATTTTTTTATGCATTTTTTTGTGCAGAAATGTTCAGCATTAACTGCTCTGCCTTTCTGCACAAAAAGCACCAAAAACACATCAAAAATGCACCAAAAACGCTCCGTGTGAAAGCAGCTTTATAATGTAGTTTATTTTAGAAAGTGGCGAGGTGCGAGAACAAGGGAAATTTTTTAAGTGGACATTGTATGTGGGCTGCTGGGGGCTTAGTGCCAGGGCTGATTTTTATTCCCAGTCCGGCCCTGGCTGTGGGCATGGCTGGTCATAGTGATTGACACTTACTATGGATATCAGTACTTCTATGCACTAGTATCCTTGTAACAGTGATCTAAAGACCACTGATACAAATCCCTTATGGGGACAAGTCAAAAGAAGTGAAAAAGTACAAAAAAAGTAAAACAAACAAAAAAAAATAAAAACACATACACCGCCCTTTTCCCCTTTATATACGCCAATAATTCCAAAAAAGATAAAAAATAAATAAAGTACACATATTTGGTGTTGCCGAGTGTATATCGACCTACCCTATAAATATGTCATGTTATTTAACCTGCACAGTGAACGGCAAAAAAAAAAAAATCTAAAAAACTGAACGAATTGCAATTTTCATTCATCCTGCAGCACATAAAATGGAATAAAAAGTGTTTTTATTGTGTAAAACATGAAAAAAAAAAAAAACAAATTGGGTATCACTGTAATCTTATTGACCTGCTAAGTAAAGCTAGTATGTCATTTATACTGCACGGTGACCGCTGTAAAAAAACTACCAGGATCAATGTGTCATATGAACCCCATAATGGTACCAATAAAAACGTCAACTCATCCTGCAAAAAAACAAGCCCTTAAAGGGGATTTGCCGAGAGATAGATTCTTACCCCTCTCTTGTTAGTACAGGCAGAATGTCAACAAATCACGCTGAGTCATGAAGCTGCAGGGGAGAGAGGGAGGGGGAGTGAGGAGTGAGGAATCCAAAGGGAGCATCTCAAAAGTGAAATAATAAACAGTACAGCAGTGGATTCTAAATACAGCAGATACAGGCTCATACACTGCACTGTTAGGAGCCTTATCTGCTAAGATGCTAATGTAATGTAAACAAATCACAGAGCTGAAAGAGAGAGACACACACACAGCCAGAGCACAAAGCTGCATAAGGGATCCTGTGACATGTACACTGAAATAAAAAAACTATAACTTGTGGCTTCTATATACAAAAGAGAACACCTATGCTACACAGCAGCTTGAAAGCTTCTTCATGTTCCCTGTCATCAGATAAAGCAGGTATCTAATCACTCTACAACTAGTTTATTCTGTATACAAAAGAAAACATATTGCTACCCGGTGCCTTAAAAACTTCTGCAGCTCAGTCTCATCAGATAAGAAGCTCTCTCTGCGCAAGCCCATCCAGCTCTTGTCAGGCCGTATCTAATAGACTCTTTGAAGTAACCAAGGGCATGTAAGGAAGGCTGTAGCTCTCTCAGACTGCAATTTTTGTAATCACATATATTTAGAAAAGTGATTAAAAACCCATTTTGGAGGATCCCACGTCAACATTACATCGTGGCAAAATCCCTTTAATCGACACCATATACATAAAAATAAAAAAGTTATGGCCATCAAACTATGATGACATTAAAACGCAATTTTTTATAGATGCATTTCTATTGTGTAAAAATAATAACTGTATAAAATTTATATCTTAATTGTTTCAACTGACTGCATAGTAAAGTTATCCTGTAAAAATTAAGCCCAAAAAACAATGGCAGAACTGCATGTTTTTGCCCCCATGTTCATTATCCAATGCTAAAAAACACCTGTGAAACACCTGCACTCCCAAATTCAACAATACACACCTTTGTGGGATCCATGAGGGCAACGAATCCAAAATGGTTTGACTTCTGGAAGGTTTCACATGTTCTGGTACTTTGGGGTCCTTACAAATGCGACATGGCCCCACCAAAATCTGTGTTCCAAAAGCCAAATAGCGTTCCCTCCCTTTGTAAGCCCTGCCATGCACCCAAACAGCAGATTACACCCACATATACTGTAGGGTATTACCGAACTTGGAAGAAATTGTGTAACAAATTTTGGGGTGCAATTTTCCAGAATTGTTTGTAAAAATGAAACATTTTCAGCTAAAATTACAGATTGTTGGAAAAAATTTATCTTTCATTTTCACAGCCTAACACTAAAAAATATTGTGAAACACTTGAGGGGTCAATATACTGACTACAGCCCCGGGTATGTTCCTTAAGGGGTGAAGTTTACAATATGGGGTCTTTTTAGGGGTGTTTACTAAGTTTTAGCGCCTTAGGGTGTCTGCAAACCTGAAATGGCATCTAAAGAAAATCGTAATGAAAATGAGACCCCAGAGTCCAGTAGTTGCTCCTCCTACTCTGAGACTTGTGGTTAAGCCAAATAGCACACAAGGGCCACATATGAGATATTTCTAAAAATGGCAGAATTGCAAAAAAAGTGAAATTTTGAAAAATCCCCTCCACTTTGCTTTAATTTCTGTGAAACATCTAATGGGTTAATAAACTTCCTAATTGTTGTTTTGAATGTTTAAGATGTGTAGTTTCTTAGATGGAGTCATATATGGGGGTATCTAACTTACAGGCCCCTCAAAACCACATCAGAACAGGACTAGTCTCTGAAAAAATCTATGTTGCAAATTTTCTTGAAAGTGTTAATAATTACTACTAATGTCGTGTGGAATAACTATCTGTCTTACACACAGAAATTTTTGAACTTTGAAAATGGCAAATTTTTCTAAATTTTCATGATATTTTTCACAAATAAATAAGGATTGTTTGGACCAAAATTTCTTACTAACAAAGCACAATGTGTCATGAGAAAACATTTTCTGAATTACATGGATAGGTAAAAGTATCAAGAAGTTATTCCCACATTAAGTGACACGTCAGATTTCAAAAGTGAGGCTCTATCAGGAATGTCAAAACTAACTGCGGCAGTAAGGGGTTAAAGAGATCTCTTACGAGCCATTTACACGGCTTATTTCGCCGCGGATTGGAGCCGTACTGCGTGCCGGATTTGCGCTGCAGTACGGCTCCAATCCGTCGCAGTAATTACGGTAATCCACAGTTCTCTATGAGAACTGTGGATTCCGTCGCTCCTCCCCGCTCGGCGAATGCACCGGGCGGGGAGAAAGTCACCTGCACATTATCCAGGCGCAATACGCGCCGTGGATAATGCAAGTCTATGGGGCCTGTGGGCAGCGCTCCTGCCCCTTATTCAAGCAGTAATTGCGAGCACAATCTGGCTCGCAATTACGGCTTGAATAAGCCGTGTGAACACGGCCTTATATGACAAATTTTTTAGCGTGAACACACATTTTACAAATCTTATGCCAAAATGGCAGCACTTGTCCTTTATATTTATCCCATTGAGTTATAAAAGGTAAAATGTGCATCAAAATCTCCACCAAAGTCTATAAGATTTTTTGCAGATTTTTAAGTGCAGATTTATCTGTGGATTTTCTGCAGAAAATTTCCATAGCAAATCTGTCTCATTTGCATTCACCCTTAGGCTGGGTTCTCATGTTGCATTACTGCATTTATTTTTGTTGAATGCAGGTATTTTTTTAATTAACTTTAGTGTAAAGATTACAAACAATCACTTGCATTCAACAAAAGCACGTGCAGTAACGCAATGTGAGAGCCCAACCTATTGAATTGAATGGGGTGTAATTTGCACCAAAATCAGCATGATCTGTTGCAGATTTTTACATGTCAATTTGCTGTGGAAAATTTTCACCACAAATCTATCCCTTCACCTTTACATACATTCACCTTCAATATTAAAATCCATATAGTGCCTCAATATTTGGACATGTTTCAAGAAGTTTCTGCCTTTGCTTACTGGCGAAAGTGAGGTTACTTAACTACAGACAGCATATAATGAGATGTAAAAGACAAATGCCCTTGAGTTTAACCACACAACCTCTAGCCACTAATTGACATACACCAAAAATTCCTAATGAACCAAAAACCCATTAGCATTAAGATTGGAAAAAATGTCTCTTATTCATCAGCTGCAATTGGATCACTGGATCAATTCTTACTACCTGCTAGTAATTTACAGAAAAAAAGACAATGGACAGATAGAAACGAGCACCATATAACTACCCTTAAATTAGAAATGATGTCATACAGTGCACATAATGATGTGGAATGTAGCTTAATATTTGTCTAGGATCACTGCATTTTTTTTTTTCCAAATGCATACTCCACCATACTCCATGATGATTTAGAGGGCTTATGTATGTGTTTTGGGTTGTCATGGATATGTTGTGGATGGCATGATACATGGATGTAGATCCATTTATCATATCACTCCCGAATAGATATATTAATTCTGTATTGCTTCTTTTATTTTATTTTTTCGTTTTCTCTGACATGTTTCCATGGAAAGTTGCAAGTTTAGGGCCAGGCGGTGTTCTTCGTGAAGTTACTTTCTTCTTCCTTTTCCCAGTGTTCATTTCTGTAGACCTGTGTCATCTTCTTCCTCCATATCTTTCACTAGTCCACCTCCCCTCTGATTAAATAACACTAACTTGCACAGCCTACAGATGTACCACAAAAAGGCACAGACTGGTTCTACAGAAAATGGTCTTTTTACCCATCTCTAGTGTATAGAGGCTACAAATATCTTAGACCCCATCCTTTCACTTACAAAGGTTCTGAAATATCTTTTAAATGATGCTTTTGAAGAATCTTACTCATCTTCTTATCAAAATGATAGACAGAGTATTAGAGCCCCAAAGGACTCCATTTTAAAGTAGTGGGGCTCATTGGACACTATTGGTATTCCTTGTGTGGTTGATCTGGGACTGTATTATGACAATTGTGCAGACGGTGGAAGAAAAGGAAGGTACAATTGTTCTTCCTTGCATGCCCAGCCCAGTTTTACAGGTCACACCTGTATACAAATAGTATATATAAACTTCTTTAGCAGACCCCAAAATGTATAAAAGCCACACACCAGACATTGTCAATAAACATCTCCAGGCAAGATCCCCCTGTATACAGTACTAAGGCCAGGACCCTTCTGTATATAGACCCTCAGAGCAAACCCCTTTTGTTTATACAGGCCCCCAAAAATGTAGGCCCCAGACCCACTAAAAATTACAAACCCACTGACCCAAGCCAGACGTGCTTGTATAGATCCTCAAAAAATTACACATATATACATAGCCTCTCTACATACAGATCTCCTAACATCACAGACCCCACATCAAACCACCTAAAAATTACAGACCAAAAATTTTAGGCGCAAAAAGATACTTCGGGCGCAATACTAATTTCAGCTAACAACTCTTAATCATACGGCAAAATCTGTCCATTCGTTTATTGCCCTCTCTCTGAAGACACAGACAGCTATTTAACCCCTAAATGCAAAATACCTGTACTTCATTGTTGGTAACAGCCAGAACCTGCTGTTAGAAGCCTTTTAACCCTTTAGATGCTTCAACAAACACAACCACGGCATCTCATGAAGTAAGGAATGCTGTTGCAAACTGTTCTGGTCTCCAATTGCACTCCTAACAACAAAATTGCAGGGTGCCGATTGAATGTCTTGGCAACTGGGGGCCTATTGAAGGCCTCAATGGCCACCATATTACCATTCCTATTACACCACATAGAAAAAAGAGGTAATGTCTAAAATATAACTTTTATTAATAGTAACTTAAAATATATCCCACTAACAACTCTCTCTAGAACTACCAGGGCGATACTGTACAATGAATAACAGTCCCTACCCTAAAGTGCAAGATGATCGCCCCGATAAAGGGCGCTCTTGCCCGGAACCTGTCCCTAGGAAAATTGACAGATATGATCCTCTAGTCTGGTCCCAACATGTTTCGAGCAGCCTGGAAAAAATATTATACCTGGTCACCTCAGGGGACCAAAATGCAGGAATTCAGACTAAAGGTGTTCAAAAATAATTGTCAAATAATGTACTACAGGTATACTATGCTTAATCCAAGATACCTGATAAAATGACAATACCAACTAGGGAAAAAGAGAACAAGGATGATGTATTCATCCCAGAAAGTAAGAGGTGGTCATATCCAAAAAATCTCAATACCTTAGGTAAAAGTAATATACCTTACCGATATGTAGAGGAACCACCCCACTGTTTCAAGGTGTAGTGATTATAGACACTCTCTAGCCCTGTCAGGGCATTGCAGCATCGGCCACATTCAATAGTTCTCTCTCTCTCTGAGATTTTTTGGATATGACCACCTCTTTACTTTCTGGGATGAATACATCATCCTTGTTCTCTTTTTTCCTAGTTGGTATTGTCATTTTATCAGGTATCTTGGATTAAGCATAGTATACCTGTAGTACATTATTTGACAATTATTTTTGAACACCTTTAGTCTGAATTCCTGCATTTTGGTCTCCTGAGGTGACCAGGTATAATAATTTTTACAGGCTGGTCGAAACATGTTGGGACCAGACTAGCGGATCATATCTGTCAATTTTCCTAGGGACAGATTCCGGGCAAGAGCGCCCTTTATCGGGGTGATCATCTTGCACTTTAGGGTAGGGACTGTTATTCATTGTACAGTATCGCCCTGGTAGTTCTATAGAGAGTTGGTAGTGGGATATATTTTAAGTTACTATTAATTAAAGTTATATTTTAGACATTACCTCTTTTTTCTGTGTGGTTTTGAATTAGTCAGAGGTTTCTGGATACTGGTCATTCATCTAGCTGGTAGTAAACATATTCCATTCCTATTACACACTGCCATGAGCAAGATGTCATAGGAGACCCAATAGGTACACTGTCCTGCAATATATCATTATTGTAGAATAGTGTACATGAGATCATGCCCTCTAGTGGTCAAGTAACCTTGAGGGACTGCAAGTACCAGTTAAAAAAAAATAAAACATATTACAAGTTCAAGACAGCCCCTTTTTGTCATGTTACACATTAAATGAAAAAGAGTTACATATAACTAGTAGAATAAATGCAATAAAAACTATATTTCACCCTGTAGAAAACCCTCACTCAGGTCCTCAGATGCAAGAACAAAAAGTTATTGGTTGCAGAAAATGCCACTGCAGCACAAATTTCTAAAATAAATAAAGTTTTTATTTTTTTAAAAGTGCTAAAACATAAAGAAAACTTTAGAAATTTGGTATCACCAGAATCATATTGACAGATAGCATGTTATTTATACCGAACAGTACTGAACTCCATAAAAATGACTTTTTAAATATATAGATGCCACTGGATAATATTAAAGTATCCTCGGAATGGCAGTCAAAGGGTCTCCAACCCTATATACTCATATCCAGACTTTGTAACATGCCATTAACCTTACGGTCCTTAGTTTTTATAACAGCTTTATTACAAACCATAAACATTTCCAATAATAAAATATCGGATGAAAGAGGATACTTATATTTAGTCGATGCAGCTTGCTAACGTACAATCCAGGAATCAAAGTCCTTTTTATTTCACTCCCCCCAGGAGCTCATGAGGAGACGCTTGGAGACCGGGCAGCCCGCGTCTAGTCGAGTAGCGATGCTTCGAGGAGATCCCTCGATGCTTCAGAAAGGGGAGGGATCTCCTACGAAACGTCGCTACTCGACTAGACGCAGGCTGCCCGGTCTCCAAGCGTCTCCTCATGAGCTCCTAGAAGGAGTAAAATAAAAAGGACTTTCATTACTGGATTTTAATTTATCAAGCTTCAACAACTAAATATAAGTATACTCTTTCATTAGATATTTTATTATTGGAAATTTTTTATTTTTTTTAATAAAGATGTTATAAAAAATAATGACCGTAAGGTTAATTCAATAAAAATGAAACATAAGGCAATTACATTTTTTTCACATTCCACCCATAAACCATTTTATTTTAGTTTCCCAGTATAATACATAATATGGGGTGGTTAATGGTATCACTAAAAAGTACATCTTACCGGCAAAAAACACCTACATAGACAGAAAAATAAAAAAGTTAAGGCTCTTGGAAAGGGGGAGAGGTGAAAACACCAATGTGACAAGACAAGCAGCAGTGCAGAGGAGGCAAAAGCGACAATGGTGACCTCCCACAGCTATGGAGGATGCAGAGGTGCATAATCAGTCGCAGCAAAAAAAAGGAGATGATGGCTGTGGGAGGTGTATTATAGGCTGGGCTTTAAGTACCAACATGCCTAAATTGCCTTGCAACCAGCAATGAAACATGGCCTTCTTAGACTTTATTTCAGCTTCAGAGCATAGCCCCTGAGGATTAAGCAGCTACCCTCTGCGGTATGTGTCCTGAACCTTGAGACCTACTGCTCTACACATAAAATGTGTTCCTAAATACACCTCTTATATGATATCATGTGGTATTCTGCATCATAAAACTCATAGACGTTAAAGGGGTTGTATCATTTCATGAAATGGTCTTCAGAATAAGGGGACAGTGAAAACAAGTAACTTTGTAATTGGATGTCATTAGCAAAGCTGTCTTGTATTCACAGTATTCCTTATCTTCTGTTTCTGTTTACACTGATATCCAGTGCTGGTCAGATCCCTCCTCCTTGCATTTCACTAGCTGAGAGCTCATTTACATTCTGTTCGGCCCCCCGGTCGGCTGTATTCACGGAGCTTACAGTCCTGCCTCTCACTCAAAGTAAGGGACCGGCACATTTTCACTCTGCACAGCCAGTAGAAACAGAATAACACTGCAGGACTTCTATAATCAGGAAACAGCACAATTGCGGGTCGATCCCTGCCTCTCCTGCATAGAAGGGAGATCTGTGTTCATAGAAAGCTGGATTCAACTGTAACAAATCTCCAACTGTGAGAGAAGGGATCAGTGCTCAGTCTAGATTGAATGCAGCCTGTGGTATGTATACAGCTCTTACACTATAAGACGGATGGGGAGAGCCCCAGTGGCATGTGGACTCAGAGCAGGGGGGGGGGAGCCCGCAGGACCAGTGAAGGGAGGAGGTGGTCACCCAGCTGGGAGGGGAAGAAACACCTCTGCATTTCTAGAGTTGAGAAGCTGAGAGCAGTATGAATCAGCTGAACTAAAGAAGCGATACATCCCCTTTAAGTATAATAATTACCGTGGATTCTGCAAGCAGTATTAGTCATTTTTTATATTTATACATCCCCTCAATAAGGTAATTATTCATGTCTATTTAAGCTGGCCATATATATCGAATAACTGTGGGCCAGTAGCTCGTTCAGATAGTCATTTCTTCTGACTCACACATGAACATGCATGTTTATTTCAATTAGAAGAAAAAATAAGCTGCTGCTAAATTCTTCTAATAGTATCTTCTGTGGAATCAATGGATCAGGCATTTTATGGAGACCTGCATATACATTAGGTTGTTGGCAAATATGCCAAAACATGGTCTAATGTGCGGGATCGCAAAAGGCTCTTTGTGTGTATTGATTCCCCGAGCTTGTCACTGCCAATCAGTTAGGACCTCCACCTCAATACCACAAAGAGGTTTGTCTATTTATGTAAACATGTGTATGGGTGGCTTAAAGGGGTTGTCTCACTGCATTGATTCAACTTATCTCAGTCCTGTTTTCTTGATTTCATTTTGAATTCAGGGGCGTGTTTACTGGCTTCTACTACGCTACATTAGAAGCCAGGTCTGTAGCTATAGCAATCAATACTGGCAGCCTATCATGAGAGAGTAAACAGGTCTGTAGCTATAGCGACCTGAGGAGCTGATGCAGCCCATACAAGAGGGGATATCTCAGAATAGGTAGGACATTGTTACTGGACACATATTGAAAAGTGACTTGTTTTTGCAAGATCTTTAACATAAAAAGCAATCCTTGTAGTGAGACAACCCCTTTAAACCTGTCAGGTGGTTTATGCTGTCCCATCTGAGAGCAGGATATGACAGATGGAGAGAAGCTGAGCTCTGTAACATTTAGGTTTATATACTTTGGAGCAGGATTTCTGAGTAAAAAGCAGAGACATCAAAGTCCTGTTTACCCCACGAACCACGATTGACAGCTTTTTTCAGCTTATATCAGTGTATGTACAGAGCAAACTGTCAATCACTGTATTGTGGGTGGAGTAAGCGGTACGCTCACTTTTTCTTTAATGGTTTACCCCATGGTTTCCTATATTCTACATTTCACTAGGAAGCCACACATAGGCAAGATCATGAGCATGATTTTAGGACGAAAGCAACTATAGCTATTACTATAGCTCTCTACAATTAATACACTTCTGCCATGACTATACAAGCTTAAAAAAAATTACAGTGCCATAAATGGTTAAAGTTTTTCAGATAAATTAAATTTCTGACCAGGAGCAAATTGTTAAATTGAGCACACCAAAGATCATTTATTAAGAGACTGAAGAAGTCAGCTGCACACCCCCCAGGTCAATATACTGGGATTCTGCTCCCTCACAGGTATTGTTCTTTTTCAGATAAGATTGCTTTTCGATTGCAGTTATTGAATTTACATAAAGACAAGATTTCTTGTCACTTTTCTCTGGGGATTGTTTCATTCTAGGTTCACTGTCAGACCCGTATCTGACTTTGCTGTAATTTCACTTGATGTACCCGACGGTTTTATTTTCCCGTACTGTCTTTTAAATTAAAATTCGGAAGAAAATTTTAAAGCAAAGTGTGACAATAGGCTACCAGGGGGTTTTAAAAGATTGATAAGGGCTCCACACAGAAATGTATATAGCCCCTACATGCTGAAAGTAATAAATCTGATTCTCCTTTAAGTTTTGTCAAAACATAGTACAGCGCGTTCAATATTTAATGCTGTCTTGCCTATTTCTACTTGATCTAATACCCTTTATCCATACGTTGTCCCCCACCCCTTCAAAATTTGGAACATCACATAATCTAAATCCTACATACGTTTAGATGTATGAGATTTTTTTGTTTTTTAATTTATTGGGGCAGGCAGGACAAGTGACTGCCTGGAGTGTCGAGACCATTGAAACAGCCAAGAAACAGCTCTGTTAGGGCTGTTAAAACCGAGTTTTTGTGACCCGTTTTAGGACCCTTTTTAGGATCCTTTTAAAAGGTTGACAATTGTCAGTGTGATTAACTTTGCTTTCAATGGCAAAAGGCTCGCTGTTCACACGAGTGATTGCCGATCGCTTTTGCGTGCGTTTTTCGGATCGTTTTAAAAATTGACTGTCAATTCTTCTTGCGTTTTACGCAAGGAAAATCCCATAGGAAATAATGAGTGCGCTTTTGGCATCCAAAAGCGGATGCAAAAGCCCCCAGCATATTTTTGGGGTGCTTTTAGATCCTTTTGATCCCAAAAAGCATCCGAAAAAGCATTGGTTTTTAAATTAAATAAAAAATTTTAAATTATTTTTGGCTTTATTTAGTTATAAAGGATGTAAATTTATTTATATTTTTATATATTATATATATATAAATGTATAAATATTATTATATATATATTATTATATTTTTATACACTCCCCGGCCACTTTATTAGGTACACCATGCTAGTAACGGGTTGGGGACCCCTTTTGCCTTCGAACTGCCTCAATTTTGGGGGATAGATTCAAAGGTGTTGCAACGTGCTCAATTGGTACCAAGGGGCCCAAAAGAGTGCCAAAAAAAATTTTCCCCCCCACCATGAACCCCCACCAAGTGAACCCTTTAACAAAGGGAGGGTGGATCCATGCTTTCTGTTGTTGACGCCAAAAATTTTGACCTACCCTCGAATGTCGCAGCCGAAATCGGACTATCGACCCGGCACGTTTTTTCCCATCTTTACTGTCCAATTTTGATTGATTGGGCAAATTGGAGCCTCAGTTTCGTTCTTAGCGAAAGGGTGGACCCGGGGTGGTCTTCTGCTGCTGGCCCTCTGCCTCAAAGTTCGCCTTTTCTGGGTTCAGAGATGCTCTTTGGCCCACCTTGGTTTTAAGGGGGGCTATTTAGTCACTGTTGCCCCTTTCCATCAGTCGAACCAGTCTGCCCATTCTCCTTTTACCCCTTTGGGATCAACAAGGCATTTCCGCCCACGGATGCCGCTCCCTGGATGTTTTTTTTTTTTCGGACCCATTCTCTGTAAACCCTAGAGATGGTTGTGCGTGAAAACCCCGGAATCAGGTTTCTGAAAAAACTCGCCAGCCCTTCTGGCACAACAACCCTGGGCCGTTCAAAGGCACTCAATCCCCTTTTTTCCCCATATGATGCTCGGTTTGAACTGCAGGAGATTGTTGGGCCTGCTACATCCCTAATGCACTGAGTTGCCCCCATGTGATTGGTGTTAGAAATTAAGTGTTAAAGAGAGTTGGGACAGGTGTACCCCAATAAAAATGGGCCCCGGGGGTGTATATATATATATATATTATATTATATATATATATTTATATAATTTTTATTATATTTTAAATTCTATACAAAAGTTTAAATGTTATAATATTATAAATGTGTATTTAAAAGTATATAAATGTCATTTTAATTGTACTTTATATATATATATATTTTATTTAATATATTATTAAAAAAAAATATACTAAAAAAAAATATTTAATTTTTAAAAAAATTTTTTAGAAAATTTTTTAGTTTTTAATGATTGTTATTAATTAATTTACATGGGGTGGTTTGAAAACTATTGGTTGATTCTAAAAAAAAAAAAATAGGGGGAAGGGCGGGTTCTAAATCATCAGGTGTATGTACAGCTGACTGAACATGGGTAAAAAAAAAAGTTTTTTTCTCTTGGTTATTGATAGGTTATATTAATATTTAAATTGCAGTTGATGGGTTGATTTAAATAAAGCATTGAAAAAGGATCCAAAACGGATCGTTAAAACGCATGCAAAACGCAATCTAATTAGATCCAAAAAAGGATCAGCTGTTGCGTTTTTGGATCCGCTTTTTCCTTTTTGATGCAGTTTGCATCCAGTTTTCGCAGGTTAAAAACGGATCCGTAAAACGCATCCAAAACAGATCCAAAACGTTGTGTGAACAAGCCCTTACACTGCAGCCTCATTCAAACCTTCAGTGTCTTCAAAAAGCTGAAAGGCCTGAGGGATGATGATGATGTCACCACAGGTCCTTCAGCTCCAATCACAGAGGAGAAATAGGAACCAAGGGAGCAGAGGTGTAACTTGAAGCCTCTGAGCCCTAGTACAAATAGTGAACTTGGGCCCCTCAGTTATCAAGTGCCATTGACAGTGCTGTGGCAAAAGGGCTTTTGGGACCTCCTCAGGCTGCAGGGCCCGTAGCGACTGCTACCTCTGCACCCCCTATAGCTACGCCGCTGCAAGGGAGATAAATATGCAAAGGGGAGGGGGCTAATGCTATATTAAAATAAATATAAATATATATATACATACAAACTACCGTTCAAAAGTTTGGGGTCATTTAGAAATTTCCTTATTTTTGAAAGAAAAGCACAGTTTTTTTTCAATGAAGCTAACATTAAATTAATCATAAATACACTCTATGCATTGTTAATGTGGTGATGGACTATTTTTTTTCTAAGCTCCAAACGTTTGGTTGTTAATAACAAAATATCTACATAGGTGCATAGAGGCCATTTCCAACAACCATTACTCCAGTTTATATTGGTACATTGTGTGTTGCTAACTGTATATTTTGAACACCCCTTGAAAACCTTGTGGCAAGTATGTCTAGCAAGCTGAAAACAGTTTAGTGATTAGAGAAGCTATAAAAACTTGATCCTTCATCTCTGAGTTAGTTGAGAATCTGGAGCATTACATTTGTTGGTTCGATTAACTCGCAAAATGGCCAGAAAATGAGAACTTTCATGTGAAAACACGACAGTCTATTCTTGTGCTCGAGAGATGATGGCTATTCATGCGATTTAATTTGCTTCTGAGGAGAGAATAAACAGGCTCTAAACCAGAGTAGAAAGAGAAGTGGGGGCCCGTGCACAACTGAGCAACAAGACAAGTACATTAGAGTCTCTAGTTTGAGAAATCGAAGCCTCACAGGTCCTCAACTGGCAGCTTCATTAAAGGATTTGTTTTACTACAGGCTTTCAGCCTACTTCAGTGTGTCTGGCAGCATAGGATTTTTTAATTTAGGGACGTGCTTCTTGTCTGCCTCTTCTCCTCCTCATTCCCCCCTCCCCTCAGCACACAGACAGCTCTCCTCCTCTGACTGCAGAAACTTCTATACAGCAAAGGGAGGGCGAGGGGGTTTGCTGCCAGAGTTAACCCTGCCAGAGTTAACCCTCTTGCTGCTCCTCTACACAGGTCAGGAGGATAGCAGGGAGAGGGCAATGATCTATGAGAGGTCTGGAGCCAGAGGTTGTGAAGCTGTGTAAGCTA
>JAODAL010057084.1:0-22900 GCA_025379985.1 Phyllomedusa bahiana
GACAAAAAAACCCTTGTCCTTTTTTGCCTTACAAACTATAAACTAGAAGAATAGGAGCACAGGGGCCCATTCTTAACCAAAGGGAGAAATATTGCCAATCATAATTTCAAAGGCGGGACAGTTCAAAATCCATAAAAAGGCAGAAACGAGCTGAGGGTTGAAGCGGCGGGGCTTGTCCACTTAGCCAACAGAGCCAGCTACTTCCATAATTTCTAGGGGGAAAAAAACCCAGCGAGCTCTGGTTTGGGCTAATTTAAAAGAGGCGCGTTTTTTTGGGAAACCAATGGAAGGGGCGACGCTCCATTTTTTTCTAATGCAATCTGAAATAAAACTTACGGGCCCGAAATCAAATGATAAGACACAGAAGTTTAAACCGATTGTTAAAATGATTAAAATATGGGGGTAAGAAAAAAAAATATTAATTCAATAAAATCATTTTTATTTCTTTATTTTCGTTAGCCAAGGGATCAATAAAGGGTGAAACAAAATAAAGAAATAAACATGATTTTATTAATTAATATTTTGTTTTCTTTACCCCATATTATTATTCTTTTTATAACACTCGGACAACTTCTGTAGTTTATAATTTGATTTCGCCATGTACTTTTTTTCAGATTGCATTAAAAACCCATGGGAGCGTCGTCCCTCCCTTTGCCCAAAAAACCCCCCTTTTTTAACTTAGCCAATCCAGAGCCGCTCAAATTTTCTTTCCCCATAGAACTCTATGAAAAGTATTTCCGCTCTGATTGGCAAAGGGCAACCCCCCGCCCCTTCAACCAATCACTCTTTCTGCCTTTTTACTAATTTTAAACTGTCCCCCCTTGAAATGATTGGTCATTTTTTCTCCACAGTTATAATGGGCCCCCCTGCGCTCCTATTTTTATTGCAAATTCTCCCCCATGGGTTAGAAGGGCCACGCGCCCTTTTCGATTGGCGGGTTTATCCCCGACCAATAAAAGTTTAAAAAATTTTAAATTACTGTTTTTTCCCGCAATTCTCTATACTGCAATTCTTTATGTACCCCGGGCCCGGGCACAAACCTTTGTTGGGGTTTTTTAACTTTTTAAATTTTTAGAAAAGGGTTTGAGCTCTTTAAAACTGATAATGTTTTACACTTAATAAAAATTTTTTTTTTTATTTATACCCCAGCCGCAGGGCGCTGACGCCAAATTTTTCAGTGCGCCGATCTCTCCATATCTACAATGGAAAAACCGCGCTCTGATTGGCTGGAAAACCAAGCCCCCCTACTCACCCAAACAGCTTTCTGTCTTTTTTACTGTTTTTTTAACTGCCCCCCCTTTGTTTTTTGATTGGTCAAAACTTCTCCATAGGAATAAGGGTCTTTTCGCTCCAAATTTGATTGGTAAATACTCCTTATGGAAAGGGGCCACTTCGCTCCTTTTCTGATTGGCAAAGTTCCCATAGGTTTTTTAAGGGACACTGTCGCTCCTATTAGTTTGGCGGGTTTATGCCGACCAATGAAAAGCTTAAACAATTTAATTACTGATTTCCCGGCAATTCTCTAAAACCCAATTCCTTATGTTGCGCCGTCTTGGCGACAAAGCTTTGTTGGGATTTTATTAATGTATTTTTAATAAAGTTCACCTTTTTCAAGAAAAATTTACACTTAATAAAAATGAATTTTTTATTCCTACTCCCTGCCTCACGGCGCTAGAGCCGAATTTCATGGCGCCGACCTCCATAACTACAATTGGGGAAAAGGCAGATGAGGTTTTTAAAACTATAAATGCAAGGTTATGCCATGGGGAAGAGAAATCCCTTACATATTACTGTTAAAAAAGGAAAAAAAACTGGGTAAAAATGACATGGAGAAGGACTTGGGAATCCCGGTGGCAGTAAACTTAATTGTAGCAGCCAGTGTCGGGGAGCAGCACCAAAGCAAATAGGATCTGGGGTGATTAAAAGGGGCATAGACACAAAGATAAACATTATTCTCCCATTATACAAGTCACTGGTTAGACCACACAGGGAAATTGTGTACATTTTTTGGGGCCCAGGCACGGGAAAAGACATAAAAAAGAGCTTGAACAGGTAAAAAGGCGGGCAACAAAATAAAAAAAAGGGCTGGGTGGACTACAGAACACAGAAAGATTGGCAAGATTAGGGTTATTTATTTAGAGAAAAGAAGGCTTGGGGGGACATAATAAATATGTTTAAATACATCAAAGGTCAATATAGAGACTCCCCCAAAATTTTTTATTATACACAGGGCGTATCAAACAAGGGGGCTCCTTTACGTCTTTGAGGAAGAAAGTTTTCTACAAAAACAAAAAAGGGATTTTTTCTGTAAGAGAAATGAGACAGAAACCGCCAGAGGGACGGGTCAGGTGAATTAAAATAACCGATTTCAAAAAGGGTTTGGGAGCATTTCGGAGCGAAAAAAAAACAATTATAGTACTAGGATTCAGAGAGGGGTCATTGACCCAGGGATTTTTTCTGATTGCCAAATTTGGATCAAAAGGAAATTTTCCCCTAAAATGAGGAAAATTTGGCTTCTACCCTTTGGGGGGGTTTTTTTGCCTTCCTCGGATCAACACCTTAGCCAACGGGGCTGAACAAAGGACACTTGTCTTTTTTTTACCCTTACAAACTAAAACAAAATGAAACTAGGAAATAGCTCCCAGCTCTGAGGGCGGGATAGCCAAGCCCCCGCTAGCTCAACCAACACTCTATTCGTTTTTTTACTGTATTTTAAACTTCCCCCTTTGAATTTGATTGTCAATATTTTCTCCAAAGTTTTAAGGGTCCTGTCGCTCCATTCTGTTTGGCTGAGCTAGCCAAGCCCCGCAGCTTAACCAATCAGCCTTTTTTGCTTTTTTACTGTATTTTGAACTACCCGCCCTTGATTTTGTTGGGTTAAAACTTCTCCATACTATAATGGGTCCCTTCGCTCCTATTTTTGAATTTTGGCGAGATACCAAGCCCCCGCTAGCTCACCCAAATTTGGGTCTTTTCTGTCTTTTTTTACTGCATTTTTTAACTGTCCCGCCTTTTATTTTGATTGGGCAAAACTTCCCAAGGAATAATGGGCTTTGCCCCTATTCTGATTGGGGCAATACTCCTTCAAAAGGTTACAATGGGCACTTCCCTCCTATTCGATTTCCGGTTTTTTGCCGACCAATGAGAATAGCTTTCCCAAAATTTTAATTCGTATTTCCCCCGGGGGAATTTCAAATCCTAATTCTTTAATTAATATTTGAAAATGTTTTTTTTTTATTATTTTTTTTTTTAGGTTTTAGCTCTTTTTTTGAAAAGGTTGAAACCTTTTTTAAAAGGCATTTTTTTATTCAACTCCACCGACAGTAATATTTCCCCCTTTTTTTCTACCTTCCGCATCGGAACAATTTTCGGCGCCCCCCCCCCCACACGCCAAGTCCCCCCCGCACCCCCCCACGCAGGGGGGCGGGCTTTTCCCCCCCTTATACCGCACTACCTCCGTGGCGAATCCAGGGGCAGCCCTGCACTGTGCCTAACACACTGGGGAGGCGCGGCGGACTTTTCATAGTATGAATAGGCGCCCCGGGCCCCACATAAAACACGCAGATTTTCGCCGAAAACTGGCGGAAAAGCGCGCCCCGCCGGGCAAGCTTTCATACATGCGTCCTTAATTTTCAATCAATCCAAAAATAATTCCCCACCCGACAATTTCTGCAAAAAATTGCATTAGAAAACCCCTAAGACATCGCCGCTCTCCCATTTGGGCCCCAAAAAACGCGCCTCTTTTAAATTGCCAAACACAAACAGAGCTGCTCTGCTTTCTTTTCCCCAAAACTCATGAATAAGTACTCACCCCTGATTTCAAGCAGGACAGCCCCTCTTTCCCCCAACCAAAACAGTAAGAAAATTTTCCCCAAACATAATAACTTTTAGGGCGCCCTTTTTGCTCCACTCAAAATCGAGGCACTACGTATGAATTTTGGGGGGATTTAACTGCTGCCCGGTCCAACCATCAGCTCGTCTTCTTTTTACTGTACTTTGAACTTCCGCCTTTTCTTTGATTGGTCAATACTGCTCTATAGTTAAAAGGGGTCACTTCGCCCTAATCTGATTGTTGGTTTCTGCCGCCCAAATGAAAAGCGCTTACAGAATTTAAATTTACTGTTTTTCCCCCGGAAATTTTAAATATCCCAAATTTCCGATGTTCGCCGGGTCCCGGCGCAAACGCGTTGTTGGGGTTTTTTATTTATGTATTTTATAAAAAGGTTTTAGCCTTTTTCCAGAAAATTTTTACACCAAATAAAAAACAATTTATTTACTAAACTCCAGCCCACAAGCGAGATTTCAGTCCCCATCTCTCCATAACTACAAGGGAAAAAGTAGCGGCCTCTGATGGCCGGGTAGCAACCCCCGCTATTTCAGCCAAACAGCCTTTTCTGCATTTTTTCGTTTTTTTGAACTGCCCGCCTTTTCCCCTTGTTTGGCAACACTATCCATAGTTAAAAAATTGGTTTCACTTCCTCCTATTCTGAGGGTTGGGTTTTCCCCAAAGGCCCTTTTCCCCCCGAACCAAAACCCCAAACCGAGGGCCCCTTTTGGGGGAGAATTTAGTATTTTTTTAGAAGGTTTTTGCTCTTTTTACAGATACCCTAAAAAAAAAAATTTTTGGAAACATACTCATTCCACGGAGCTGAGAGCAGATTTTCTTTTTGCGATCTTATATAATTTTCCTTTTATTTTTAAAAGATCAACTTTTACAATACATTAATCGTTTTTAGACAACTTTGATTTTATCTTTATTAATGAAATAATTTATAGACAACTCTTTTTAGTATTGTACTGTTGCAACAGTCACCTAGAGCACATTTTTCCCCAATTACGTTTTAGCTCACTTTGCCTCCCCCGGCTCAGGGAACCCCAACAACGAGGTCTGCCTGTCGGAGCTCAATTCGCCGCACTTTTCCGACCCGCAATCATGCATGCATCGGGGTATTCCAGGGTGGGGAAATAATTTTCCCCTCGGGCCGCATGAAAAAGTGCGATGCTTTTGGGGGGCTGGACTAAAAAAACCCAAAAGGGGAACGGGGGGAAAAAAATTTTTTTTTTGGTGATTTTTTTTGTGGAAACTACGGGGATGTATCTAATACCTGCCTTTTCAGGTACACAGTAAGGGGGTTTTAACAGCCTCCTCAGTAAGGTAGTGTTAGATGTAAATTCCCCCTCAGTCGGGGAGGTATAACAGCTCCCCTCATCAGCAGGATAAGATAAGGTCCCCCCAGGCAGTATATAATAATACAGCTCCCCACGGCAGGGATAAGAAGATACAGCTCCCCCAAAACGGGATTTAATACCCCCCCACGGCAGGTAATAATACACTCCCCACAGGGAGGTAAAATAGATAGGTTCACTCCCCCACCCGGAAATAAAAGGGACAGCCCCCTCAAGCAGGAATAATAGATAAGCCCCCTCAAGCAATATATAGATAGATATAGCACCCCCCAGGGGAGGTATATTTAAGGCTCCAAACAGGGGAGGTAAATAGCTATTTAGGGCTCCATACAGGCAAAAATATTAAACTCCCCACACAGGTATATAGCTATTCGGGCTCCATAAAGGAGGGATATGCTAGTTGGTCTTCCCCCCAAAACAGGAGGGCTTTCCCCAAGGGATATAAGACGGGGTTTTTCCCAAAACAGGTATAAAAAAAACCGGGCTATCCACAGGGAGGGAATAGACAGGGCTATCCCAGGAGGTATATAGCAGGGCTTCCACAGCAATAAAGACAGGGCAATCCACGGGAGGGATATAGACAGGATATCCACAGGCAAGTAAAATAACAGGGGTATCCCAGGCAAGTAATAGACAGGGGGATCCACAGCAATATAAAAGGGCTTCCACAGGCAGGTATTAAAGGGCTTTCCCCCCAGCAGGGATAAGTAGGCTTCCCCCCCGGGAGGTTAAAAGCGCTTCCCCAGGCAGGAATATCTTTCTTCCACAGGGAGTATTACGCTTCCCACAGGCAAGTATATTTGACAGGCAACCACAGGCAGGTTATGAATGGGCTTTCCCCCAGGGAGGTATATAGATAGGGGCTTCCACAGGTAGGTATATACTGCTTCCCACAGGGAGGGATAAAGCTGCTTCCCCACAGGCAGGGATAAGCCTTCCCCAGGCAGGTAAAGAAAACCGGGGTTTCCACAGGCAGGGAATAGATAGGCTTCCCACAGGGAGTAATGATAGGGGTTCCCAACAGGCATATAGATAGGCTTCCACAGGCAGGCAATAGATAGGGCTTCCCCCAGGGAGGTATATGATAGGGGGTTCCCACAGGCGGGTTAAAAATAGGCTTTCCAAGGCAGGCATAAGAAGGGGTTCCCACAGCAGGCAATAATGGGTTCCCCCAGGCAGGGATATAAAGGCTTCCCACAGAGGTTATAGATAGGGGTTTCCACAGGCGGGATATAAAAGGGGTTTCCCCAGGCAGGAAAAAAGATAGGGCTTCCCCCAGGCAGGGAATAGTTTTTTTAAAGACCAAAATAAAAACACGATACTCCCCTTGGCTTACCTGCTTCCCGGCCGGCGCGCTCATCTTTTTAAACCGAGGGCTTCCCGGGGGGTGGGCGTGGGAAATCATGCCGCCACGCCGGGACGCCCTCCGTCCTCCGGGCCCCACAGAGTTATTACTCTGCGTGCGCCCAGGGGAGGCAGCGGGGCGGTGATTGGGGTCACGCATCGCTGCCTAATTCACAGCAATAGTACGCTGACGGCCCGGGGGGCCCTTTAGCAAAACCCGGGGGCGGGCCCGTCAGCCACTATACAACCTGGGTATGGAAAGCCACGGGGCCCAACCAAACCCCGGCGTACTTTCCCGGTCTGGAGTATTCGAATGTGGTGTGTCCTGCCCCAGAACGCCCACACGGTGCCCATTGCACACCCCTTCATGTTAGGCGCATCAAAATTGGGGAAGGTTGCCCTACACGCACACTCGTCCGACAGGGGTTTGGGCCGGTGAGGCGAAGTTTCCGCCAGAAATCAGGCACAAATCCCGATCATACATGTCGCCCTCAATTTTCAAGCTGCTGGCAGTCCTTTGTGCCAATCTGTGGTGACATCACACCCTGCTATCAGATAAGACAAAGAGCAGATAGAGAGGGGGGACAAAAGTAACCAGGGAACCGTTACACCCCGAGCAATAAAATTCTCTTATCTTTTTTTAAGGAAAAAAAAAAAAAAATGACTTAAAAGCTATTTTTTTGTAGTGAACAACCCTTTTTCACAAGATCTAAACTTAAGATTTGGTGGAAATTGGGATTTTTTCTGACAAGATAATGTTTTATTTGATTTATACAAATGCAAAATGAAAAAAACCTGCAACATTAAAAATAATATTTTACACTCTGCGCGCTCGTCTTCTATCCGAGGAGCTCCCGGGCTGGTTGGGCGTGATGACGTCATGCCCGCCATCGCGGGAAACGTCTCCTGCCGTCAGCTCCTTGGCCCGCACAGTTATTACTGTTTGTGCGCCAAGGAGAGGCAGGCGCGCGTGAGCGAGTTCACCGCGTCGCTGCCTAATTCACCAGCAATAGTAAAAAGCGCAGACGGCCCGCGGCGGCCTCTCAGCAATACCATCTCCGCGGCGGGCTGACAGCGCTACTATTAGCAGACCTGGGCATGGTAACGAGCCGCAGGCCGCATCCGACGAGCTGGCTGTGCCGGGATGGCGGCCCGGGGGCCGTTCTTTGCCCAGGTCTGTCTAGTAGGGGTATGGGGAAAGGTGAGTAACTTCCCCTTTTATTTTTTTTTCCACGAGTCCTGGCTGTTTACTGGGGCCTTTATTATTAAATAATACTGTAACTGGGAGATCTATATTATTATTAATACTGTGCGATCCATAATAATTATTAATAACTAAAGGAGCTATATTATTATTAATACTAGGGATCTATATTATTATTAATAACTGAGGATCTATTTACTATTAAATGCTGAGGATCTATTTTTTTTTTATTAATACTGGAGATCCATATTATTTATTAATACTGTGGATCCAAATTATAATAAATACTAAGGAGCACAAGAATATTATTAATACTGAGGGGATCCAGAATATATTATTAATACTGATGCTCCTATCATTACTATAAATGCTGAGGATCATTTTTTTTATTAATACTGGGGGATCCATATTATTATTGAAACTTAGGAGCTATATTATGATAAGTACTGAGGATCAAATTACAAATTATAACTGGGAACTATATTATTATTGATACTGAGAATCTATATTATTATTAATACTGGGGGTATATATTTATTATTAATACTGGGGATTTATAATATTATTAATACTGGGGACATATATTATTGTTAATACTGAGGATCTATATTATTATTAATACTGAGGATCTTTATTTTTATTAATACTGGGAAACTATATATTATTAAGTACGGGTCATATATTTATATTAATACTAGATCTATAATATTATTAAATACTGGGGAAATGCTATATTATTATAATACTGAGGAGCTATATTATTATCAATACTGGAGTATCTTTATATTTATATACATACTGAGGATCTATATTTTTAATAAATACTGAGATCTTATATTATTATTCTACTGGGGCATATATTTTATTAATTAATACTGGGATCTATATTATTAAACACAATGGGAGCCTATAATTAATACTGGGGATCTATATTATTATAAATACTAGTATCAAATTTTTATTAATACTGAGGATCAATAATATTATTAATGCCTGGGGATCACATTAAATATATTAATACTGGGAATCTATATTTATTATTGATACCTTGAGATCTATATTAATATTACCTACTTGGGGCATATATTTAATTATTAATACAGGGGATTTATATTATTAATAGCTGGGGACACTATTAATTATTGTTAATACTGGGGATCTATATATATTATTAATGACTGGGGACCCTATTATTATTATAATATTTTGGATCTGATATATTATTAAATACTGGGGGCATATATTTATTATTAATTACTGGTATCTCTATATTATTATTAATACGAGCGCGCTAAATTATTATCAATACTGATGATCTAATAATATTATTAATACTTAGGATCTAATATTTTTTAGTTAAAACTGTGATCCTATCTTATTATTAAAGCTGAGGAGCTATTTTTTTTTATTTATTAATACTGGGGATCATAATCATTATTAATCCTGGTGATCTATATAATTATTAATAATTACTTGAGGACTATAATTATTTTTATACTGAGGATCTAATATTGTTATAATGCTGAGATCTTATATTTGGGGGGGGGTATTAATATGTGGATTATATTATTTATAATACAGAGGATTTTATATATTAATTATACTGGGATCTATATTATTATTGATACGAGAATCTATATTAATTATTAATGACTGGGGTATATATTGTATTATTAATACAGGTCATCTAATTATTATTAATACTGGGGACCTATATATTATTAATACTATTGCATCTATATTATATGTTAATACTGGGGACATATATTTATTATTTAAAACTGGGGCGTGATATTATAATTAATACAGGGATCTATATATATTATTAATACTGGGGATCCATATTATATATAATAACTGAGGAGCTATAATCATATTAACAATGGAGTATCTATAATTATTATTAATACACGAGGAATCTTTATTTTTTATTAATATGGTGAATCTATATTATACTAATACCGGGGGGAAATAATTATTATTAAACTGAGATCTATATTATTAATACTGGGATCCTCTAGTATTATTAAAACTGTAGGAGCTAATTATTATCAATACTGAGGATCTTTATTATATTAATACTGAGGATCCTATAATTGTTATTAATATGGGAAATATATTATTAATACTGAGGAACGCATAATAATTATTCCTTTTATAGTGAAAGCCCTCACGGGCAGGGAGCTCTCTCCTTCTGTACCAGTTGTTAGTTAGTTAAACTTGTCACCTTGTACTTAGTTTGACCTATGTTATGTATGAAACCTGAATGTACAGCGCTCTAGGAACCAAGGCGACTCAAAAAATAAATAATAATAAAAAAAAAAATACTGAAGATCAAGTATATAATTAAATACTGAGGCACTAATATTTGTATTACTACTGGGATCTATATTTATTATTAAAAAAGGGATCATATTAATATTAATACTCGGGGGCATAATAATATATTATTAATACTGGGGATTTATATTATTAAATACTGGGGACATATATTATTAAAATTATACTTTGCATCTATATATTATTAATACTGGTGACATATATTTATTTATTAAAACAGGGGGCCTATTTTAAATTAACCCCTTACCGACAATTTTCAGGTACTCAACCGGCAATGTACGCGTAGGGGTTCCCGCAAATTGCCGTATGAGTACTGTCACGCAATCCTTGCGCGCTCACAAGCGTGTGCGCGCAAGATCGCGGCATGAAACCAGCGGTATATTTACCGCGTGGCATCATGCCGCCATCCCCCACGGCTGGAGTGGCCGCTCCGTCCCGCGGGGGATTAACCCCCCCGATGTCGCGACATCGTTGGTCGCGACATCGCGGCTGCCGGGCGGCAAAGTGACAGCATCCGGGTTTGTCTGGTGACGTCACGAATGCCCATTTGAGGGCATGCGTGACAGACAGTTTTGCCAATGAGAGACCAGGATACACTATAAGCTGATGCTGATTTCCTATTGCATAATGATCTGACGATAGTTCATGCAATTCCCCCCTGGGTGGAAAGTGTAAAAAGTATGAAAAAGTAAAAAAAAAGGTGTAAAAAAGTAAAACACAAATCACAAAAATAAAATAAAAACACGTACATCGCCCTTTTTTTCCCCATTACAAACGCCAATCGCCCTAAAAAAGATCAAATAAATAAAGTACCCATATATGGTATCGCCGCGTGCTGTAGCGACCCATCCCTATAAAACTGTCATGTTAATAACCCTACGGTGAACGCCAAAAAGAACCCCCAAAAAACATCCAGAATAGCGATTTTTGTTCATGGTGCCGCAGGCACATAAAATGGATAAAAAGTAATCAAAAACTCATATCAAACATCAAAGTGATGCCAATTAAAACGTCAGTTCACCCGCAAAAAAAAAAAAAGCCTTACACAGCTCTGTATACGAAAAATTAAAAAGTTCATGGCTATTAAAGATAGCGATGCAAAAATATTGTATTATAAAACCACAAAATAAACACTTTTTTTTCAAAAAAATTGCTTTCCCAAAATAAAAAACTACATAAATTAGGGTATCACCCGAAATCGTCTAACCCACAGAGAAAAACTACCTTGTCACGGATACTGCACGGTGAACGCTATTAAAAACAAAATAAAAATAAAAAACACTGCTAGTATTGCCGTATTTTCTATCAACATTACCTTCCAAAAAACAGATTATAAAAGCGATCAAAAAGTCCTTGTCCCCCCAAAAATATTAACAATAAAAAACGTCAACTCATCCCCGCAAAAAAAAAAGGGTCCCCCCCTATACAGCGTACATAAACAAAAAATAAAAAAAATTTATGGCTCTCAGACTGCTGTGATGCAAAAACGTGTTTTCCTTTCAATAAATGTGTTTTTATAGTGTAAAGCAGTAAAACATTAAACAAATATACAAATGTGGTATCGCTGTAACTCGTATTCAATCCTGCTGAGTAAAACTAGCATATCATTTATACTACCGCACAATGACCGCTGTAAGAAAAATAAAAAATAAAAAACACTACCAAGATTTGCTGTTTTTTTTTGTACAAAAATGCTTCACAAAAACCCTTAAAAAAAGGAATCAAAGCATCATATGCCCCCCCGGAATGGTAATCAATAAAAACATTCAGAACTCATCTCGTAAAAAAACAAGCCCACAAGCACTCCATATGCAAAAAAATTAAGAAAGCTATGGCTGTCAGAATACGACAACTTAAAAACCAACTTTTTTATAAAACACGCTTCTATTGTGTAAAAGAAATAAAAACATAAAAAACTATATAAAATTTTTATATCATTGTAATATGTACCGGACCCCCATAGTAAAGTTATCCCTCATTTACCCCTATGGCGAATACTGTAAAAATGAAGCCCCAAAGAAATGGCGAAACTGAGTTCCCCCCTCCATTTCCCATGAACCCCAATGCTAAAAACAAACTACGGAACAACCTGTGCGCCCAAAATGCAAAATCTACACCCTTAGTTCGAGACTCCCTGAGGAGGGCGTTGACGTCAAAAAGGAGCAACTTTCTGGAAGGTTCACCTGTTTTAGTACTTTGGGGCTTTGAGATGCGACAAAGGCCCCACCAATATCTGTGCGCCAAAAGCCAAATAGCACTCCCTCCCTTGTACTCCCTGCCCCATGCCCCAAACAGCTAGTTTACACCCACATGTAGGTTATTGCCGAACTTTGGAAGAAATTGCGTAACACAATTTTGGGGCTTTTTTTCCAACGATTCCTTCTGTAAAAATTAAACCATTTTCATCTAAAATAAGCTGATTATTGGAAAAAATAATATATATTTTTTTATTTTCAGACCGAACTCTGAAAAAATTTTGTGAAACGCCTGTGGGCAGATATACTCACTTACACCTCTGGATTATTCCGTAGAGGGTGTGTAGTTTCCAATATGGGGTGTGCTTTTGTAGGGGTAATATATTTACGTTTTTTGGGAACCTTAGGGGATGTGAGTCCGCAACCCTGAAATGGCCCCTAAATAAAATTGTAATGAAATGAGGCCCCAAGTCCAGTAGGTGCTCCTCCTATTCTGTGCATGTTGTTGAGCCAAATAATGTACTACGGGCCACATATGGGCATATCTGAAAACGGCAGAATCTGGGAATCATATTAATTTGCATTTCCCTGATCACATTTTAACCCTATTCTTGTCAATAATGCATAAATATTGGAAAATCTGCAAAAAAAGTGAAATTATGAAATTCACTTGCCCCATTTTTTCTTGTAATTTCCATGTGAACACCTAATGGTTAATAAACTTTCTAAATGCTGTTTTGAATACTTAAGGGGTGTAGTTTCTTACATGATGTCTTATATGGTGGTATCAAACATACAGCAATCAAAGTCACGTTAGAACTCTTGACTGGTCCCCTAAAAATATTGTATATTTGTCAAATTTTCTTGAAATTTGTGAAAAATTTACTACTAAATTTATAAGCCCCCTAATGTCGTAAAAAAAAAAAAACATTAAAAAAATTAGCCAAACTACATCAGGACATATGGAAGAATGCTAGTATATAAACTATTTTTGAGTGAATAACTATCTGTCTTACATGCATAAATTTTTGAATTGAAATTGGTAAATTTTTCACATTTTTCTCACGCATAATTTGATAATTTCACAATAAACAATCATTTTTTGGAACCAAAATTTCGTACTATCCTCTACTCTTATAGCACAATGAGTCACGACAGAAAACTATCTCTGAATCACAAAGATAGATGTTAAAGTGTCAAAAAGTTATCTCACATAAAGTTACACATGGACAGATATTCAAAAATAAGGGCTCTGTCAGAGAGAACAAAACTGGGCTCCCCTGGCGTCCGTGCGGAAAGTGGGTTTAAATCCAGAGGATCTATATATTTATTAACTACTGGGGATCTATATTATTATTATAACTGGGGGATATATATTTATTATTTATACTGGGATCTATATTAATTATTAATACTGAGGATGTAATATTTTTTATTAATACTGGGGATCTATATAAAAAGTTATTACTGAGGAGCTATATTATTAATAAGAATTGTGGATCTATATAATATTTAATACTGGCGAGCTATATATTATTAGACTGTGGATCCTTATTATTATAAAATACTGAGGAACTATATTTTTTGTTATACAGGGGATCCTATATTAATATTAATCTGGGATCTACATTATATTAAAACTACGTGGATCTAAATTATTATTGAGACTGAGGGATCTATATTATTATTAATACTGGGGGCATATATTTATTATTAATACTGGGGATTTATATTATTAATACTGGGGATATATATTATTGTTAATATTGGGATCTATATTATTATTAATAATTATTAATACTTTGGATCTATATAATTATTTTTAATACTGGGGACATATATTTATTATTAATACTGGGGACCTATATTTTTATTATTACTGGGGATCTATATTATTATTAATACTGGGGACATATATTTATTATTAATACTGGGGGCATGTACTTTTTATTAATATTGGGGACCTATATTATTATTAATACTGAAGGCATATATTATCAATACTGGGGGCCTATGTTTATTTATGTTTACTACAGGGGGCATACATACCTATCTCTAATGACTACTGGGGGCATATATCTCTATAATGACAGAGCTGATTACACTTAAATATTATATACATGTATAATGCTGACCCACAGAGCTGATCAATATTACTGCAGACTGATTGTCAGCTCTGTGGGTCAGCATTATTAGTATAACACTGACCGACAGCGCTGACAATCAGTCTGCAGTTATACAATACCCCTAATTGACACAAAACACCAAAACACAAATACTACCAACTATCTAAAATATATATACAAAAACTTTATTATCTATCAAGAAATCCCATATTAAACAAAAATACATAGACAAAGTGCATAAAGCTAAAACAGATGGTGCAACAAAGACACAGCCACACACTAGGTGGTGTATATATATATGTATATATATATATATATATATATATATATATATATATATATATAATGTATTATCATATCAAATAAATGGCATAATATGCAGCATAACAAGCATATAAATACATAAGGCCCAATGATGTATACATATAAAATCACCGATAAATAGGACATACACACACCCAGAGGAGGCACAGAAAGACCCCAACGTACGTTTGCACCACACCTGGCTCCGTCAGTATAATGACACAGTATAAAAGTTAATTAGGCTGTGCACATCTAAAATATATTTTGAAAAACGTAAGCATAGGTGCACACTGAAAAGGCAATAGCATACATCTAATACAAAAATCAGTGGCACACTAAAAACTAAGTAAAACCTCAAGGTATATAGGAATATTGGAAATGCATTACTGCTAAGGAAAATATGAAAAACCTGGGACTCTTAGTTTACAGTTTTTGATCAAAGATTGTATTAGGCTCACCTCCCAATAGCGTCAAGGGGATCCCAGAACAGGTGAGTCCCTAACCACTAACACAGTATACACTTTATTGTGGGCTATTTTTTTGTGATCCTAAACTTCCAACCTCCTCAATAATCCCACCCCTAATAACCACGCTCCCCGATATACATGCCCCCACTGGGCCGTGGAAAAATTGTCGTGCATCAAACTGCTCCCCAAAAAGGTTGAGGACCGCTGCTATAGACCATACATGTCTAGTATGAACATCCTGAGCTTTTGTCCCTGGCGATCACCAGACCACTGGGGATGGGTAACTGCAGGAGCTGCTGGGTCTTATCTGACACAGATCAGCTCTGCAGCCAGTGCTGTGGGTAGTATTTGCTGAAGACAATAACTTATTATATCACTATATAAATACTTCCATACTGTAAAAATGACACATTATAAAACTTATTATACTGTCACGCCAATCAGAAGCAATTAAGCTGTGCAAAACTCACTGATTGGTTCTGATTGATTGCTATATCAATAAGGTCATTTTAATTTTGAACAGTTTTATAATGAGTTGGTATCTGACTTATTATACTTACCTACAATGTATAAAACATACATCTATCGGTCCATCACTCTTCTGGATGTTCTTAGTCTGTAATTCGATTATAAAAGGCAATGAGAACCAAAACTATATTGTGTCTTATAGCAGCTCTATGTTTGGGTGATAGTTATATCCATTATCACATTGTTAAATCTGGACTCTATGAGCTGGACTTAAAGGGGTTTTACTATGAAGTACAATGCCCTGCACAGATCGGTCACAGCTAGCTGCCAACCGCCCATGCATGAGAAGGAGGACGCAGTGTTGCAGATGCCCTTCTGCATTCACATCTATGGACCCCGAATAGTATAGGGAAGTGTTTAGTTTATATTCTGGGAAAGCTCCCATACAAGTGAATGGACAGGACGACCCAAGCACCCCCTCATTCTCATGCATGCCATCCTATTTGAATGAAAAGGGTCACGTAGTGATATAAACACTATACTGATGTATAATGAGACTAACTGATTTATATGGACATCTATACTGATGTATAATGAGACACCTATACTGATGTATAATGAGACATCTATACTGGTGTATAATGAGACATCTATACGGTGTTATGAGAATCTATACGAGTATAATGAGAAATCTATACTTCTGTATAATGAGTCATCTATACTGATGTATATTGAGAAATATATACTCTTGTATAATGAGACATCTATACTGAAAAATAATGAGACACCTATACTTATGTATAATGAGACACCTAAACGGATGTATAATTTGACATTATACTATGATAATAGACTCTTACTGATGTATAATGAGACACCTATACTGATGTATAATGAGACACCTATACTGATGTATAATGAGACACCTATACTGATGTATAATGAGTCATCTATGCTGATGTATAATGAGAATTTTCTGCTGTTAACATCTACATATAATGTTCCCTTATATTAGTATAGGAATTCTCACTACATACATAGCCATTCTCCTTTTCTTCTTCTTCCTCTTTCAGGTTTTCGCTCCGTTCTTTCTTTCCTCTTCTAGTTCTTCCATAGTCTCCTCTCTATTGTACATAGAACATATATTGTCTCATAAGTAAATGTATAGATATCAGGAGTCATTAGCATTTTAGAAGGTGGATTTCCAAGAGTTTTCTGAAGTGAAATTGGATCCAGTTCTGCTATTCCTCTGTTACTCCTCCTAGAAATGTATTACTGAATCAGTCAGCTGGGTGTTACCTATAGGGGGCATGTCCTGCCGTTGTCTAATCAGTGCTGACAGGGTCATTGTGTGCAGGGACACACCCCTTTGGAAACTGGAATGGTAACACCCACCCAGTAATACATTTCTAAGAGGAACAACAGAGGAACAGCACAACACAGAGTTATAGGAGAAGATGCTCCAGAATTGTTATTTCACAGAGAAAACAAGGATTTAGTGTCAGGAGGTGTCATATGCACCATGTTTGCCAGTAATTACTCTAAGCACTGATGGAAGCTATTTTAGAATACAGACCCTTTATATTACCCCTGAGTAACCAAGTGTGTTATTGTTAAACTGAAGCACGATCCAGTGTAACCTTATATAATCTTTACACTTGTGAAATAGCAGTATGTTATCTGATTTGATAATCTTACCTGATGGTCGGGAGGCAGTGTCGCCATGTATTTTTTTTTATACTTGTCATTTCTATAATAATAGACATAACCTTGGTTAAGATCATTGATATTATAGAACAAGTTGAAATTTACAGAAAATATCATCCATATTGACAAATCTTGGCCAGATAGAAATATGATAACTAGATGATATGTTTAATAAAATAATAGAATGACTCCTCCGTTCCTCCACAAGTAAGTTCTTACATACCTGAATACATGTGGTGCAGATTTCACCACTAATATCCATCTGTTGGAGAAAAAAAGAAGCATCATCCCCAATATTCCACAACAGTCACTGCTCCAGGGCCATAAATCAGCTTCAATTATCAAAGCTTAATTGTCCTTGTTGCTGATTAGAACCATAGAATCCAGCTTTTATTTATTAACCAGTTCTGGACATCCTATAGACCATACATGTCTGGTAACTGACTTTGTAAGGGTGTTCCTGAACATTTGTGTGGTCTCTGCAGCTGCAATGAGTGCCTTCTACACAGCTTGGTGGAAAAACCTTCAAGCTTCTGTCCCTTTATCAAGATGATTGGGACTGGGTATCTACAGGAGCTGCTGGGTCTTAACTGACTCAGCCCCAATTACAAGATAATAACAGGTTATGTAAAAATGCCCCCAGGGTTCCTTTTCTGAATTTATGGAGGCACAATGTGTAAAATAAAAAAATAAAGACAAAACCAAATTAAATTATTATACGTATTATACTTTATTTAACAACGGTATAAAATAAGTATGTCTCATCCGGTCCATCATCATCATCTTCAACTTCTTTAGTCCTGTTAAATAATAGATTATAAAAGGCAATGAGAATCCAATCTATATTGTGTCTAATAACAGCTCTATGGTTGGGTAATATTGACCTCCATTTTCACATTTTTAATGTGGACTCTTTGTATTTTTTTTGGTGCCAAGTCACTATTTTTTGTGTGCATTTGTAGCATAGAATGTGCCTGAATCTATGAACATGTTCTACTGCAGGTCAAAGATTTAGTGCATTCTAGCTACAAAGCGACACTTCTAGCTCAGACTCCAATTCTATGGCACACAATAGAAGTGTAGAAGGCGCCTGACTCTGAAGCCAGTTTATCGCAGGTCATAAATCAAGCACATTCTAGCACAAAAATGACGATTCTGGCTCAGGTAAAACACTTTTAAAGTGGTTTACCTGTTCCAGCAGTAAAGATCCTGGACTTGCTGTACTATAACTATAAATGTGTAGCTTCCATATGGTTGTAGTGTGACATGTCTCCAGCACATCCCCTGATCTCAAGCGCATTACAAAGTGCCGTGGTTACTTTGCAATGTGTCTGATATTGGAGAACTGCCAGCAGCTTCAGAGCTTGTCTGTTATCTTATCTTTCAGATAAAAGCCACTAATTACTACTATTTACTTTAGCTCTGAAGCCTCTCTGGACCTCAGAGCAGGAGATTTTTTAATCTTGATTTATTTGCAGAAGTTTGAATACCCAGAGCTTATATGCTAATTACCCAGAGCCTGATCAGGAAGTGACAGGATGCGTGAATGAAAGCTGCTGCTGGGTCTATGAAACACTGTGATGAGATGACCCCTTTAATGATTAATGGGAGAGGTGGGTTTGAACTTTTAATATCTTTACATTTTTATTTTTTTTTAATAAAGAAAACATTTTAGTCTATTTTTTAATTCCACTATGGTACTTGATTGCTTATGAGAAGCTATAAATGGTTTATTAGTGACCCTGCCCTCCTTATCACTGTATACACAGCACTCAGTCAGCGCCATCTATACAGCTCAGGGGGAAGCCTTCAAGTATCCTGCTTCCATCCTCGTGACCATGAGATAACCGGGGCGGAGTGACTGCAGGAGTGGCTGGGTTTTAACTGTCCTAGATCAGCTCTGCAGCCAATGCTGTGGGTGGTATTTTCTGTGTAACTGTGGCAAATATGTCGGCACCAATTACAGTGGAAAAATCATTAAATAATGGTAATGTAAAAATGTCCCCCAGAGCTCCATAATGTAAAAGAGACACAGTTATAAAACTTATTTTTCTGCTAGTTTTTGCTCTAAAAAAATCAGCCACATGTACTGAACTACAATAAACAAAAGTATGTTAGGTAAGAAACCTGGTTAAACTGCCCAGTCAGTAAGTGGTTTAGCTTTGTAAGAATACTGACACAATCTGATTGACTTCTATGGACAATAAGGTTATTTTAACTTTAAATAGCTTTGATATATAATCATGACTCACTATACACTGTATTACAATGGCATAAAATACATACGTCTCATCCGGTACATTGCCATCATCAGAAAGTTCTTCAGTCCTGTAAGTTACAGATTATAGAAGACAATGAGAATCCAATCTATAGCAGATTGTAATACAGTAATGGCAGACTTAGACACCTTCATTAGGCCTCTGACTGCCAAGGCCACCCAACGGCACCCCGCCGTTGAACTGTGTTTGGAAACATTTGGTGAACTTTGCATTGCTCCGTTATGCATGTGGTATCTTCTTGATTATCATTAGTTATGCTGGAGTTTCACATTGAACCCTATATTCTCAATAGATGACTGTGTAACAAAAAAACCATTAAACTGAAATAACAAAAAAATGATTGTTCAGTGTTGTGGCCTTTGAGCGTTCAGCCACATTAATGATAACCTGTGTCCAATTTAGTAAATGCTTACGTTCCTTGTATCGTAACAGTTCTAAAGCATCTTCTCTTATTACTCTGTGGTGCTGTTCCTCTGTTATTCCTCCTAAAAATGTTTTACTAAATCTTTTAGATGGGTGTTGCCAATTGGAGGGGTGTCCTGTGGAGTCTGACATTGTACAATAAGTGCGTCAGTGTGTAAAGGGACGCACCCCTTTGAAAACTGGAATGGTAACACCTACCTGATTCAGTTATACTTTTCCAGGAGGAATAACAAGGGAAAAGAGTTATGAGAGAAGATGCTCCAGAATTGTCATTTCACAGGGAACACAAGGATTTAGTAACATGTCAGGAGATGTCACAGGTCCTCCATAAGCATTCATGTCCCTCTAAGATACATCATATGCCGAAGAATCTATGGCTTTGTACAGAATGGAGAGTTGATCCAGAAGCCCCTTTATATTCCAGATACACCATGTATGCCAGTAATAATTCTATTCTAATAGGCTTATGAGAAAATGCTGCAGCGCCCTCTATTGCATGTGGCATTCCTTAAGGCACATTCGACTCACTGAGTCTTACGATATGAAAGAGATTAATATATCCATGCCAGTTTATTCATGTGCAGATAGCTGTTTCGAGGTGTTGCCCCTTATCAGTGGAGAGTAGAACACTGGCTGGCTAGGTGGACTCTATAGCCATAAGGTTGGAAAATATATTAATTTCATTGAAGCATCAAGGCAATAAGTCTTCACATGTCAACATATTGTGAATCCCCAATTAGAAACCTTACCCCTTTAGAGTAATTACTCTAAACACAGTTGGAAGCTATTTTTGAAAGCAGAAAGCAGAAACCGGTTATGCTATTATTAAACTAAAGCACATCAGTTACTAGGGAGGAGTAGAAAGCCCCAGTCAGGCTAAAAGTGTAACCTTGTAAAATTTTTCAGACCAGTGAAATAGTACTATATTCCCTTATTTTATAAACTTACCTGACGGTAGGAAGGCAGGGTCGCCGGGTACTTTTTTGATAATTATTATTTCTATAATAATAAACATAACCCTGGTTAAGATCATAAGCACTGAATAATGAGATGAAACCTACAGAAATTATCGTCCATATTGACAAGTTGGCCAGATAAAAAATATGATAACAAGGTGATGTGTAGTGCCCCAGGACAAGGGTATTTTAGACTGTGGTCATTCATGCTATTACTACTGTGCAAAGCCATCAACTATCTTGGTATAAAGGTTTATACTGTTATATATTTCTTTACTGTGTTATATTGCTAAACTCAGCTTACATTGTATATTATAATATGTTCTGTTTATTTGCACTGTAGAAAGGATTAAAACATAACCAGTTAATATTTAAAGACTCTGAGGCTTGCTAGCTGTCGAATGAGAAGTTGGTAACTGTCCACTTTGGGAAAAACTTAGACAGTGACTTTTGCACCTTATGGAAAAGATGCAGAGTTATTCCCATAGACCCAAATGGAAGCTCTATACAAAAGTATGAGAGACTGAAATTGTAACATTTCTTGTAAAAGTTGTGCTTTTCCACTCCACCCCTCCTAGTAGATGATTCTAGATCTCAGAGCCCTTAGTGGTTCTGCATGTAGAGACCAGTGGTTAGCAGGTGAGACTCTGCCAGGTTGCTTTTTTGACCAGAATAAGATTCTAAAGATACCAAGCCACAGATCTTGGGTCACCAGCCCTTTGACCCAGAAGCCAGTCGGACGACTGAGCCACAGACTTTAGAACACCAGTGCTTGAGCCAGCAAATCAGCCTTCTGAGAGAGAGAGGGACAGGTAGCCCCGGCCTTTCCTCAGCACAAAGCCTTTGTCTACCAGGGAGGAGACTGGAGGAGCTGCTCAGTACCGTGCCTGTATTGTGCTGCACTTGAGTTCCTCCATTAAAGAAGTGTACTGGTTTACTGCAGACTCCTGACTCTCCCGACTTATTTCTCATTGGGGTGCACCATGCTTTACCAACCCTTCCAGAGAACAGGAACACATGGTGACACCTGAGTTGTGTCCAGGGAATCCAGCATAGTGTTTAGACCATCCCAAACCAGGTCACTGCAAATGTGTTTAATAAGAAAAAGAATAACTCCTGCATTCTTCTACAAGTAAGATCCTACATACAATAGCAGTTTAGACATCACCATTGCTATCCATCTGTTGGAGAAGTGAAAAAAAAAAGAAGCATCATCAAAAAATATTCCACAACAGTCACTGCTCCGGGGCCAAAAATCAGCTTCAGTTTTTAAAGCTAAATTGTCCTTGTTGCCAATAAGAACCATAAAATGCAGCTTTCATTTATTATCTAGTTTTGGACGTCCTATAGATAGAGATGGGCGAATTTCTCAAAAATTCGATTCGGTCACTTCGCCGAATTTTCCGACAAAATTCGTTTCGTTCCGAATTACTTTGGCATGAAAACGATTAAAAAACAGCCTATTTCCAGGCTGCACAGAGCTGCAGGGTGTGGTAGAACGTTGTGCCATGCTTAAATATGCAGGGGGGGAGCTTTGGGTTTTGGGCTTCATACAATGTTGTGTTTTAGTATGACACGCAGATGACTGCCGCCGCTCTTAGAATCGCTTCACTATAAAATTCCCTGGGCACTTAAGAGGGCAAAACTGACCAAAAAACTCAAGCGGGAATGTAGCCTGATAAAGTCATGCCAGCGAAAGCTGGAAAAAAACAAGCTGAGAGCTCAGGTGGCAACATTAGTGACAGAGTGTGGAGGTGACGGCGGCAGCCACAGCAGCATGAGGTCAGGCAGTGGCACAATGACATTCTGGAGGTGGCAAAACACGAGGAAGCCACAGAGTGGCACAATGACTGAGAGCGGAGGTCACGGCGGCAGCAGTATGAGGTAAAGGGAGTGGCACA
>JAODAL010057085.1:0-22898 GCA_025379985.1 Phyllomedusa bahiana
TCTGAGGGTCTTTGGCTGATGCGCTCTTCAGGACCCAAGGGTTACAATCGGGAGAATTGACAAGGGCCTCCCAAGGGGTATACATCGATTGGTGGGGGTAAAGGGATCCTTTTGGGAGCCCTGCAAAAGCTGATCTCCCCTATGAGATGGGGATGTCTGGCTCGGGCGTCCCCCTTGCTCCGCTGTGGGACAGGGCATGCAGGTTATCTTCGTGCACTGACCTGGCCGTTGCTTCAGGGCCTGGGCTGAGCTGCCCGTACTCTCCGAGATCCTCGTCTGTGTCGGGTCCGGCCGCTGCTTCAGAGGCGCAGGTGCTGCGGGAGACCGGCCGTCTCCGTGTGCCCCCTCTTCTGACTGTCGCGGAGTAGGCTGCAGATCCCGGGAGAGAGGTAGCTGTGGGGCCGGTGCTGAACTCTTCTGCCGCGTGGTACTCCGGTCTTGATCAGCCCGGCGGGAGGTGCGGGTTGATGATGGAGGGCAAGATGGCGCCGGCACTCGCCGCGCGCGGGAAATAGCGCCGGTGTCCTCCAGCCCCTGCAGCGGGGCAAAAAAATTAGATATAGAGAGTCCTGGATTCTCAGCAGGTGTTCCAGAGGTGGTGTCTGCTTTCTTGCCCCGGTTTCGACCCATTCTTAGCGCCCAAATCTTCGGTAATAGCAGGTCCCGAGAGGAGCTCACACAGGCTGCGTCTGCTCGCTTACATGGCAAGCCACGCCCCACAACTTCTTTTTAATTTGATGCTTTCGTCAGGAAATATTTCAGTCTGATAAGCAGGAAAACTATAACCCCAACTAAAACATTTTTATTAATAAAGAACACCCTCCTGAAATGTTATGGCTTTATGTGACATGACATACCAAAAAATATCTGTTCCTTGGAAGGTCTTACAACCAGGTTAATACAACCTCAGATGATCAACAACACATGACAAATTACAGTGTCATTATTTATTTAACAAACACTAGGCCGAAAGTAGAAGTAGTGGGGTCCATTTACTATGGTGGCTGCACCCGAAAACTGGCACAATTTGCACAAAAATAGTGGACTACATGCTTAACATCACATTTATTATGTGTTTTAGACAATATTTAGGCATTTCTGTGCCATATCTGACAAAAGGTGAATGGCCTAGAAAGAATGGATATCATTGATATGGATGAATATACAGTGAAGGGAATAATTATTTGATCCCTTGCTGATTGTGTAAGTTTGCCTACTTACATGAACAGTCTATAATTTTAAGGGTAGGTTAATTTTAACATTGAAAGATATAATATCCAAAATAAAAATCAAATCACATTTTATAAATTATATAAATTTATTTGCATTTTGCTGAGATAAATAAGTATTTGATCCCCTACAAACTATTGAGAGTTCTGGCTTCTACAGACCAGTTAGACATTTCTAATCAACTCGTTACCTGCATTAAAGACAGCTGTCTTAAATAGTGACCTTTATAAAAGACTCCTGTCCACAGACTCAATTAATCAGCCAGACTCTAACCTCTACAACATATGCAAGACCAAAGAACTTTCTAAAGATGTCTGGAACAAGATTATAGACCTGCACAAAGCTGCAATGGGCTACAAAACCATAAGTAAGATGCTGGGTAAGAAGGAGACAACTGTTGGTGCAATATTAAGAAAGTGGAAGAAATACAAAATGATTGTCAATCGCTGTCGATCTGAGGCACCATGCAAAATCTCACCTCGTTGGGTATCCTTGATCATTAGGAAGGTAAGAGCTCAGCCTAAAACTGCATGGGGGGAACTTGTTAATGATCTCAAGGCAGCTGAGACCACAGTCACCAAGAAAACCATTGGTAACACATTATGCCATAATGGTTTAAAATCCTGCAGTGCCCACAAGGTCCCCCTGCTCAAGAAGGCACATGTGCAGGCCCATCTGAAGTTTGCCAGTGAACACCTGGATGATTCTGTGAGTTATTAGGCGAAGGTGCTTTGGTCAGATGAGACAAAAATTGAGCTTCTTAGGCATTAACTCAACTCTCCAAGCATGGACGTGGAAACATTATGTTTTGGGGGTGTTTCTCTGCTAAGATTACAGGACCACTTCACCGCATTAATGGGAGAATGGATGGAGCCATGTACCATAAAATCCTGAGTAACAACTTCCTTCCCTCCGCCAGGACATTACAAATGGGTTGTGGCTGGGTATTCCAGTGAGACAAAACATACAGCCAAGGCAACAAAGGAGTGGCTCAAAGAGAAGCACATTAAGGTCATGAAGTGGCCTAGTCAGTCTTCAGACCTTAATCCCATAGAAAACTTGTAGAGGGAGTTGAACCTCCGAGTTGCCAAGCGACAGTCTCAAAATCTTAATGATTTAGAGATAATCTGCAAAATTCCTCCTGACATGTCCACAAACCTCATTATCAACTACAAAAAATGTCTGACTGCTGTGCTTGCCAGCAAGGGTTTTGCTATCAAGTATTAAGTCTTGTTTGCCAGAGGGATCAAATATTTATTTATCTCAGCAAAATGCAAATAAATTTATATAATTTATACAGTGTTATTTTCTGGATTTTATTTTGGATATTCTATCTCTCAATGTTAACATTTTAGACTGTTCATGTCTTTGTCAGTGGGCGAACTTACATAATCAGCAAGGGATCAAATAATTATTTCCTTCACTGTATCATACATAGAAAACATACTTATACTCCTATAAATTCAAATGAAGGCTGAGACAAAATGTACATTGGGACTGGTGCCATCCCAGCATTTTGAAGGTCAGTATAATTTAATCTCTTGAACATTGTGATGCTGTTGAAAGAAACAATACATGTTATTTTAACTGTGCAGATACATATATACTAATGCATTGCCAGTATTTCTTTGCATTTACACACCAATATCTACTTACAGCATATTGTATGCAAGTGAGAGACAATAGGTGATAGAGCTCTGTGGGAAGTAGATTATGAGAGGAGGAAAGTGAGAGAGGAGAAACACTGGCAGTATTTTTTTTGATAGGCACACAACATACACTGACAAGCAAGGGTAATAATGTTTTGAATTTTTGACTTTCAGGCTCCATGTCTCACCATCCACTACAGCTTTGAATGGGAGAATACTATCATTTTATAGACAGTCAGCTATCTCATATATAAATTTGACTTGCAACTGTTTAGCATATGCTTAGCTATGCAGATTCTTGTCATGTAACTGCATGACAAGAAAAAAATCGAAATTGTATTTTTTATTATTTTATTAGTATTTTGTAAATCCACCTTTGGCTTTCAACGGTGTCTGAATCCGTGTAGGCTCTCAATCAGATTAAAACATGCCTGTACCGAAATCTGATCCAAGATCTCTTCTACATGTTCTCAATATTGGTGCATACTGGTCAGCTCACTTGGATACGAATACAGATTTTTCTCCAACTCTACCTTCAAATGTTCAATTGGGTTAAGGTCTGGGGACTGTGGGGGGCCAATCCAGCAACTCTACTTCATTGTCATTGAAACATTCCTTCTCCAATCTTGACATAGCTTCAGGTCGTTGTCCTGCTGGAACACTGTGGGTGACATGTATGAATCCTGGTGCTGACAGGCCAGTTCTAAATAGCTTTAAGACAGTGTAGAATGCGTCATAATATATGAATCTGCAGTTCATACATACAGGCGCAGTGTAGTCCAATACGACAACTCAGGCTCAGGCAGAACAATGTTATGCACCTAGATTTGGCGTCTCTTATTCATAAAAAGTGTCATTGGCGCATTACAAAGGCACTTATCGTGGCACAGTTTGGAGTGTGACTGTTCATACATTCTTTTAGGCTCAAAGTACACCAGAAACTGGCACAGCCCCATTCATACATGTTTCCCTATGTCATTCTCTTCATACTCATAGTACTAAAGTGTATGAAGTAACTTATCTTGTAGGATACTCACATATAGCTCAGCATAGAGACCACCATAGGTCCTCCTGATCAAGTATCCTATGATTTTGGCTGTGAAACAACCTCATATCATCAGGTTTCCTCCACCGAACTTGAAAGTTCCTTCAATTTCTCAATCCATTAGCCCCCTTTTCCCTTGATTCTTTCAGACCCGTTTGCACCTATCTTATTGCTTCAAATCAACTGTTTTCAATCATCATTTTTTTGTACTTTTTTGCAAACTCGGGTCGATGCTTCTTATGAGTATATTGAAGTTTAAGCTCCTTCACCTTTTTTTGGGGCCACCATTCCACAGTGCTTGCATGAACGTCTGTGATATCACTATTACAAAGCATATGAGCCACATCCACTGTTGTGCCAGAACATGACCTTTGGGTAAACCCAACATGTTGTTCCAATATTTTGCCGGGGAGTCCACCTCTTGCTTTAATTTGGGGGAAAATGGACAGCTTCATTTTGAAAACTTCTAGCTGAAAGGCCCAAATATCAGTTTGCAATTTTCTTGGCTGGGGAACTGCTATGATGATCAGAGATGCCGTTTCCTTATTTTGGGAAATTTTTCTTTAGGGGTGCCCTAAATTCGAACCCCGACTTTTCATTTGGGGAAAAAACAAAAAAACACACTGGGCTTTTAGGACTGTGAGAACGGGTTGTAATTTTAGAAAAAAAGAACAAAGACAAAGCAGGGATCAACATCAATAGCCCACCAAACTGCTGCGCCTTTAAGGGGCATAAGAGGGGGCGGGGTAACATGGAATTTTTTACAAAAACGGGAGATAAGACTGAAACAAGCAAAGCAAAAAAAACATTAGGGGTAATAGCCCTTTATTTACTTTTGCCTAAAATGTTTAAAGCTTTCACGGATGCCCCTCTCCCGGTCGCACGTATCGTCCCCCTCACCCGAGCGGCGCCAAATCCCGCAAGTGGGGGCGCAGGGCGCTCTTTTCCCCTCCCTTCGGGACATACGTAACCCCCCCGCCGCGATCCTGCTGCAGGCTTTGTCCCTGGGCCCCACCCCCGGGGCCCCACCCCTAGGGCGCATGCCCCGACGTTTTAAAATTAAAAAAGGGGCCGTGCAAAACCGTAAAGGGCTATTCCGGGTCACTGCCCCATTTAAGCCTCCCCTTTCCCCGGCACCCCCCGGGATCTTTATGCCATTTGCCTTAAGAAAAGCGCCCCTAGTCTTGTCTGATTACCTTTACCGACCTTTTCTTCCGCCTCCCCCACGTTTTCTTGCCGCCCCCTGCCTCCTTGGCCTCCACACCACAACCATAGCCCCTGTCCGACCTTCTCCCCGTCCCCAACTACGAGCCTCCTGACGTTTTTGTACCACCTACACCGGCTGCCTTGCAAAAAGCATGTCAGGGGTAGGACCTGGTAGACCCCCCCCCGCCGCAGCAAGCCACCCCCGTTTTGCGGCGGGCCCCCGGTGAAAAACCGGGACCTACTTAAAATTCTGCCCCGGCGTGGCTTATCCAATGCTTGGGTTGGTCCAGAGGACCACTACCCACCATGACAGAAAGTTTTCCGGCAGGATCCCGCCAAGGTCCTCGCCGCCCATGCTGACCTCATCACCATCGGGGGTTCAGCATCGCAACAGATCCTAGCAAGCCCACAACCAGCCTCTCTCCGCCATGATACACATTCCGGGCCCCCAGCAGCGAACCCCCCCCGGGGGTTTCCCTCTCACCTTCGGCCCCTGCACCGACCGCGGGCCCAAGGGCTCCGTCTGTCTATGCCGCCCAAAATTCGATGGGGACTCCAACTTGCGGGGGCTTTAAAAAACACCAATGCTCCGGCAATAATTAACGGGCAACCAATTCCCTCTAAAGGTCCAAGGTGGCGTTGTCCAGCCTTCTCTCTGGAAAGCCTATTTGGGGCTACCCCCCTCGGACAGGAACGACCCATACGGCCAAACCCTTCCCAAACCTTTCCTCCCCCTGAATTCCCGAGTGTTTTGAGGAACCCGCCCGGGGTTTCGTCTGCCGAGACAAACCTCCCCAAAGGGAGACCATTTGTAGGTGACTACGGGGTGCAGTTCGCACCTTAGCCTCGAATTGCCCCTGGAATAGCCGCTCTATTCCACCTTAAAAGGGCCCTCCGGTAGGGTTAAGGATGCGTTGGCTCAAGAGACATCCCGCCCTTTTCCTTTAACTTTTTGGGCCCACCCGCATTGACATACACTAAAAAGAAAGGCAGAGACTTCGCAGGAACTGAGACAGCCTGACCACGTCTTTCCCCCTCCTGGCCCCATTTTTCCAAGGCCAACTACTTCACCAACACCCACAGGACCTATCAGGTCGACCCGGGGTACAATTTTTTTTCTGAGCAAGAATTTAGCGCTCAGGGCTTTTTCCCGGAGGAAAATTGTCCCCACTCCCAACACCGGAAAAACCCCCCAAACACCTAGGCCCGGGGTGGGGGGGCGGCCCAAGTTGCAAATTGCTCCTCCCAGGTCTTACAAAAACGGGGGCCCAAAAATCATAACGGGACTGCGGACCTCGTTCCAGGTTTCTCCCTTTTCCCTGGATTCGGGACTCTCCCGGGGAAATTTTAAACCCCCAGCCCTTGGTTTTTTGCAATAACCCCCTACCGGGTTTCCCTTGGGAAAAGCCACGGTTTTCCCTCTTGGGTAAGGGGAAACTTTTAATGATACCGACAGTTTATCCCCGGCCGCTAAAACCTCCCTTCGATTTCTGCATAAAAAAAAGATTGTTTTTCTTCGTGTTGCCCGCCCCTTTTCTTCTGCAGTTCTCCTGGGCCTCCATGGCTGGGGCTCAACTCTCCTACCTGGTTTTGGATGCTGGAGAAGTACCCGCGGGGGGGCCAAGCGTTTGAGTCTTTTTTTTGGTGCCCCTCGCCCGGTGTTCCCCTCTCGTCTCCCCGCCCCACGAGCCTCTGCCCGGCTTCCCGGGCTGAATATAAAAGAACGCCGATGTCTTCTCGAGAAGAAAGCAGAGAGCCTTTCCCCTCATGGGGCCGATAAGATGTCCCTTGCCCCTACTGCCGGGAACCAGCCCTCCCCGGGGGGCAATCTATCCGCCCCGTTCTGAGACCAGGCCATCGGAATATGTCCGGAAACCTCCAGAAGGGGGTTTTTTCCGTAAATCCCCCCTCCCGCGTGGCGGGTTTTTTTTTTTTCGTAGAAAAAAGGTCGGCTCCCTTACGGGCCCGCATGACACCGGGGTCTTTAAAAAAATCACGGTAAAAAAACGTTACCCTCACCCATGATCAGGAACTCTTTGATCGCCTACGGGGGGGGAAGATCTTTTTCCAAGCTGGATCGAGGGGGCCACAAAGGGGCCCACCAAAAAGGAAAAAATGGAAAACGGGTTTTTAACACAAGGGATTTGGGGCATTTTTAAAACTTGGCATGCCCTTTTCTGTGCAATGCCCCGCCGCTTCCAGGACTTGTAAATTAAATTTTTTAGGGACTTCCTTTACACCTGGTCGTGGTCCTATGAAAAGACACTTGATAAACCCCGCCCAAAACCCCCCGGAACCAAACCAAAATTCATTTCCCCTTTTCCCAAAAATGCCTACAGCCAAACACCCGTAGCCCAAACGGGAAAAGTCCTTTCACCGACGGCAAACCCTTTCGGGGTACCAACATCCCGACAAAGGCTACGGATGGACCCAGCGAAACTATCCTGTTTTGCAATTGCCCACGCCCCGAAGGGCCCTTCGGGCCATACAACGTTTTTTGGCTTTTGAACTACTATTGCAGTTTAACCCACTTCCCACGTGGTGGCTCCATTGTTTTCCTCACTAAGAAGAACCCAACCCAGAATTGGGCCCCCCAAGCGAGGGGGCAAACTCTAAGTTAAAAAACGCTTTTTCCTCGCTCTACCTGGCGCGACCAAATCCGATAAGCGTTTTTTTTGCTAAGTGGACGCCTCCCTTTGGGGTTGGAGCATCCCAAAAAAGGGGCCGACGGGCCCAAAACGTTTACTTTGGTTTTTTACTCCCAAAACGTTCTCACCGGGGAGAGGAATTTTACCCTTGGGGATCGGGAGCTATGGCAATTAGCTGGGGGCCCAAAATGGGGTTTTTTCTGCGGAAGGTGCCAGGGACCCATCGTATCTATTTAACCAAAAAAAACCCTTTCCCAAATTTTTCCCGTCTGCCCAGCGATTTAATCCACGCCAGGCCAGGGGGTCTCTATCTTTTTAAATTTAATTTTCCCGATTAACTTCCCCCCCCGCGGGAAAAAAATCAAGGCCGTGACCCCTCACGGCGCTGATGTTTTTTGTGAAAAATGGCCCCAAACACATTATACCCCCTTAGCGCCTTTTCTCCCAGCTCCTGTTACCTCCGAAATTTCCCCCAGGGAGAACAATGTGGGTCCCCCCCCCCCCTCCGAAGAAAATCTTGAAGTGGGGACATTTTTTTTGGGCCGGACTCCTGGGGCCCGTAAACTTTTCTTTTTGTCTCCCATTCAATTGGGGGCCCCCCCGGACCTCACCAGGGACGCAAGGGCTTTTTGAGCCCTGCACACCTGTGCCCGTAAAAGAACCCCTCGTCACAAACCGCGGGAAATTTTTTAACACCCCCCTTCCACCCCACCATCCCTGGGCACTGTGGCCCTGGACTTTATAACCGACCCCTCCCCCCCTCCCTCTTTTTTTTTAACACTGTCACTTGGGTGGGTTTGGGACCGCTTTTCAAAAATGGCCATTTTTGGGGCCCTTGCCAGGCCTACCCCCCCCTGCCCCACCCTGGCAAAAAAACTTTTTTTTTTACAAATTTTTTTGTCTGCACGGGGGTTACCCCTACAAATTGCCGGGTCGTGGGGGCCAATTTGTTTTTAGGTTCTGGGGGCCCTTTGTTCCCCAAATCCAGGGGGAAACTCGACTTCCCCGGCTTACCACCCCCAGATGAATGGGCAGGAAGAGGCCCAAACAGGGCCGGGAAATTATTTGCGCCACTTCGTCTCGGCCCGCCAGGATGCTGGTCCAGCTTTAGTCTGGGGGGAGTTTTCGTACAAACCCTTAATTCGAGTCCCCCGGGGCCCCTCCTTCTACATTGAGGAGGGACCCCGCCCACCCTCCCATTTCATCCCTGAGGCCCCCCAGCTGATACGTTGGTCCAGGATTAAAAAGGGGTTAGGCCCTGACTCCGGCCAGTCGCTGCTTCGCTTTTTGCACCACAAACCAGGCAGAAAGCGAGGAGTTCTCCCCCAGTTTTTTTCCCCCCGGGGATAAGGTTGGTTTTTGGGGCCCGATATGTCCGCCTTAAAATCCCAAATAAATTGGGGCCCCGCATGTGAACCATTTAGTCTTAAACGCATAAACCCGGTGGCCGGTCCAATTTCCCCAATTTTTTTTCATGTTTCCCTTCTCAAAACCCCTGGTTTTGAACCATTTTTCTCGGGAAATATTTTTTCCCTCATGTGTGGGCCAAGCCTCTAACGCTTTTTTGGGCAAAGAGACTTGGGTATGAAACTAAGGGAAAAGGGATTTTTCCCCGTTGATTGGAAGGGGCTCGGGCCCCAAAGAGGCCTGGGAACCTGAGGAAACATTCTGGGCCGAACATATCCAAGGGTTCCCCAGTCCCAAAAAGGGAGGGGGCCCAAAGGGGGGGGGTTACTGTCAAAGACCCCCCGCACCCTCCGCCCCGGGGCCGCAGGGGACCCGGCCCCTCACCTGACGGGCGCCGCGTCCCCAAGTCAAAGGCACAGGTGCACTCAAATTCCCCGCCCTTCGGAGCAAACTTACCCCCCCCATCCTGCTGCAGGCTCTGCCTTTGCGGTTTCGGCCCTCCTCCCAGGCGCGCCGCCCCGAGGGGCAAGCTATTTCCAGCACTGCCCCTCTTTAAGCCTCCCTCTTCCCGCTACCCTCCGGGTCTTTTGTGCCATTTGCCTTTAAAAGGAAAGCTTCCTAGTCTTTTTTTGATTACCGTGCCACCCTTGCTTCGTTCCTCACCACGATTCTTGCCGCCTCCCTGACCCCTGCCCGTCCCCGAAAAAACAAACCAAACCGCCGTCCTGACCTTCCCGCTTGTCCCCCACACGAGCCTGCCTGACGATTTTGTACCACGTACACCCCGCCTCCGCAAGCAAGTTACGTCAGAGGGAGCGACTTGGGGAGACCCCGCCGCAGAAGTCCATCCCCTTTGCGGCGGCCTGGGGAAAACAGGACCTACTTAATTCCCTCCCTGGCGTGGCTTACGCCAATGCTTGTGGTGGTCCAGAGGATCCACTATCTCCGACCGTGACAAAGCTCATCAATAAAATGGGAACACCCTTTAATGGCTACCCTCCCCCCAGCCCATGGGAATAGGACCTAAAGAACCTGCAGCTTTCCTGCAAGGGCTTGTCCCCATGCCGGGTTTTTTTGTCGGTTTTACAAATGATTATCGGTTTTTAAAAAAAACTGAAAAGCGCGACAAACTTTACACGGGCCTCATGGAAAACCCATGCAGTGGTCTGTACGCACGGGGTTTTCCACTGGAAAGTTTTTTGACCGCCGGGCGGACCGAAAAACTTAGTATTTCATTCTTCTGCCCTTTTTTTCGGGGGTAATGAACACTCAATACAAGGGGAGGCTTTTACCACAAACACGGAGAAAAGCCGTCCCCCGCGGGCCCTGTCACGCCGCAAACAAGGGAGATACAGTCGGATAACCCTAAATAAAATATTAAAAAATATTTAAATAAGACTTTTTAAACAGAGAAGAAAACATGCCTATTCTCTGAACCTGGCAAAATGAAGAGCCAGAGAAGGAAAGCAGTAGTAACAAGATACAGTTACTAGGTCTAGGATTCAAAAAGGTGAGAAGAGTTATAAGCAAATAGACAAGATAAGGTTATGTGGTGTCTCTAGTCTATATTTCTCTGTAGGTTTAGTACATTTCTGTGTTATTTTAAACTCTAAATTAAATCCAGATTTATAACGCAATCTGTGTTTACAATTGAGGTAAATCTAGAAATAAAAGAGAAACACTTTTTTTGAATAACCTAATGTTTTCCTCTTTGATTGAAATGAATAATTTTATTATTGCCACAGTGTATCTTCAACCAGGTGACATGGTAACATTCCAGTGCAAAGGCGATCGCCATACATGTAAAGAAATGGAACCAGAAACAATTCAGAATAAACCTTTAAAGGGCAAGCAAGGTCCAAGCTCGGATTTCAGGGAATTGGTTTTCCAGGCAACCGGAATCGCAAAAAGGGACATGACAGTGAAAATACTTAAAGGCAAAGGGTACAAGGATTTCCCCATGAAAACGAAGCAGTACATGAAAAATCTCAAAATTGAAAGACATTAAAAATTTAAGGCATTTAAATTCACCTTTTTCGCCTTTTAAAATAAAAGGGTAATTAAATGCTCTAAATTTTGTGTGAATTCTTTTCCCTAAAATAAAAAAACTACCAAAAAAAATTATAATATCTAAACAAAATAACATTCCCAACCAAAAAACGGGGTTTTTAAATTTAAAAGGGATTTGGACACTTGACAGACGGGAAATTGATTGGTTAAAGACATTAAAATGTCACGTTATTATATGGTCTATGTTTTTTCAAAACGATTCTGTGTCCATTCCTGCCACCAATTTGCTGTATTAAAAAGCGTTTGCTTTGAAAAAATAAACTAAATGTGTCATTAAGTGTTAATGTTTGTTAATATCAAATACTAATTAGCTAGTCCTTCATTGAGCTGCACTACAAAAAGGAAAAAATATGTTAAAAAGCCACTAACAAATGTCACACAGATTTTCATAGGCTCCAATGGCATATAAACACCATATAGTATCTTACAAAAGTGAATACACTCCTCACATTTTTGTAAATATTATATTATCTCCTTTTATGGGACAACACTAAAGATATGACATTGAAACAAGTAAATATCAGTGAAAAGCTTTAAAGTGATAAACACCCTTTAAAAAAAAAGGAAAATTGTGCCAAAGTCTCAATATTTGGTTGGCTACCATTATTTTTTTAGCATTGCCTCAGTAATTTTACTAAGCTTCAAGGGGGCCCCGAAATACCATCACTCCTCCATGACAACATCAGGAGCGGGTATGTTAGAGACCTTGCGCCCCCTCCACCCTCCTTTCGAAGAAAGCCCCACAGATGCTCAATAGGATTTTGGGGCCCCTGGAAACATTTTTGGGCCAATACAGCCCCTTTCCCTACTTTTTTTTTTAAAGCAAAGCATTGGTCATCTTGGGGGTGTGTTTGGGGTCTTTAAATCTTTTTGAAATAAAAACGGGGCCTTTTTAGAATGATACAAATGTTAATTTTTAAAAAAGTCTCCCGCATCATTTTTTAAATAAGGGGAAATTTTGCATAACCCCAGAATTTTATAAAAATTTAATCAGCAAAACCCAAATTTAATTTGCAAAGTCAATATTGGGCCTAAAAATGAATTTTTCCCCCCCCCAAAAAAACTTTTTCAACTTAATTGAAAAGCCCCCTTTAAAAAAGGACCAGCTAACACTTTTTCAGGATTGCCCCCATTAAACATTGTGCTTTTTTAAAGGGGAAAAGGCGGAGACAATCGCATGTTTAAAGAAAAGAATCACACCCCCCGGGACTTTTTAAAAAAGGGGGCCGGTTTTGGAAAATTTTGTTTCCCCTTTCCTTTTAACCATGGTTATCTCTAAAGAAAAAGGGTGCATCATCTTTGGGCACTGCAAAAACCCTAAACGGGCCTAACAGGGAAGAGTAACCCCGGGCAAAAAAAATTGCACCTCAGTCCCCAATCTACCCACAAAACCCAAAGAATAAAGGGAGAGAGGATCCTTTGTTAAAAAAAAAGGTTCCGGGGCCCCCCAAAAAGCCCAGCAAGAAACCGGGAAACCGTCCCCCCCCCCCCCCCCCCTTAAAAGTGTTTTCCACTTGGAATGGGGTCCCAAAAGCACAAAGCTTGCTCAGGGAAATTTGGCAGAGGCGGGTTGGAGTGCATCTGCACGCACTTGAGGCGGAGACTCATGGAGAAAGGGCCCTTGGTTAAAGGGAGGGCAGCAAAGAAGCCATTTCTCAAATAGAAAAAACATCGGGGACAGACTGATTTTTCTCCCAAAGGTACAAAAGTGGGACGCTGAGGACGGGGTAAAGTCATTTTTTTTCTTGATGACCCCCCCTTTCCCCAAAAGTTGGAACATCGGAAAACGTTTTGTTTGGAGAAGACAAGGTGACAAAAACCCCCTTTTTTTTTCCCCTCAGCCAACTGAAAAGGCATCCAAAAAAAATTCATGGTGGGTTGCTTTTTCACCAAAGGGAATCGGCTCTCTAAAAAAGTTTTGCCTAAAAACACACCCAGAATAAAAAAAGGTTCCCCAAAATATCCCCCAAAAGAGCAACTTCTCCCAACCGCCCCAAACATTTTGGGTGACATAAATCCCTTTTTTCGGGCATGAGGACCCTTTTGCCAAAAGAAAAGGGGGATAACAAAAAGGCCCCGGGAACAAAACATAGAGATTTTGGGCCCCAAGGGCCGGGAAACTCCCCAGATTTTAACCCAAATTGAAACTTGTGGTAAATCATAAAGAGACGGGGGGGACAAACAAAAACCAACAAATTGTGAAAAAAATGCAAGCATAGTTTGTGCAAAAATTTGGACTGCTATCAGCGGGGAATTTGGGCCCCAGAATTTGTTTTGAGAGCCATGCCAGGGAAAAATTGCAGAGGCCTGAAGAAAAAGGCTCAACCTGGCAAAAATTGACTTTTTGGCTTTAACTCATTCTAACTGTCAAAAAAGCTTTTTTAATCATAATATGTTTGCACTTGTATTTCGTATGGAAAAAACATCTGACAAACACACATAAAAAACCCAAAGGGCAACAGATCAAGTGAAAAAAAAATAATATTTTTGTCATTCTTCCCAAAAATTTTTGGGCCAAAGACTGAAAATACACGGGCCCAGTTTTTGGAAGGGGGGGACCATTCCCGCTTCAGTATGTCACAGTAAAATTGACCCTTTAGGGTTTCCCCCAAAGGAAATGTAAAACCCCCCCAAACTGGCAGCCCCTCTAAGCGCCCCCAAACCTGATACTCCCCCCCCACCCTCTCCTTTGACGTAGGGGAAGACAAAACCCCTTTTTATTTGTACTCCTTTACCTTGGTTTTTTCCCCCACAAATTTTGACACCATCTAACCAAATAAGTTTTTTTGGCTCATCAGACCACAAAGGACATGGTTCCAATAAAGCCCTTTCCTTAGTCTGATTGTCTTTTTGCAAAATGTTTTTCTATCTTTCTTGTGCAACATCTTTAGAAAAGGCTTCCTTTTGGGGTGATAACTCGCAGACCAATTTGAAAGCAGTTTGCAGTGTAAAGGCGTGCAATGACAACTGATCCCCCCACCCCCCTTTTAAACCCTTTTCAGCAATGCTGGCAGCATTGTCCCATTTTGGGAAAAAAAAAATCTCCAAAAATACACTTTACATGGCACTTATTTTTCTTTTGGGGGATCAAGCGAAACCCCGTTCTTTAGTGGAATCCCTTCCCTTTTTAAACTGTTTTTATGGTTCTTTTGGGCCCCCCCACCAAAGCGCAGCTTTAATTTTAGTTGAGGCAATCTTTTATAACAACCATTTTTATGTAGAGAAACAATTCTTTCTTTTAGATCCTAAGACATTCTTTGCCAAAAGGTGCCCCCAATTTAACTTCAGTGACCAATATATAGGGGAAAGACGATAAAAACCAAATGTTACATACTGGGAACACCTAAACCTTTTAACCCTAATGAATTTACATAACACCCCTTTGGGGGGAAAAAGACAACTTGGGCAAAAATTTTTCTATTTTCACTTAGGGTTTGTACTCACTTTTTTTGGGCCCATAGTTTAGACAATTTTAAAAACCCGTTGGTTGAGTTTTTGAGGGCACACCAAAATTTTTATTTTTAACCAAAATGTACACTGACTACTTTTCACTTTAAACAAAGGTTTATATCTTCACTGTTTTTCCTAAGAAAAAAATTAAAACAAACTTTCAAAAACGAAGGGTTTTTTTTTTACTCACTTTGTGAGAAACGTAATTTCAAATATTTTTAAACAACTCAAGGGTTAAAAGAAAACTTTGGGTTTTAAAAAATTTTATGGGACATTTATAAAAGGTTTTTTTTCCACTTTTGTATATGTAGTATGCAAAAAGTAATTAAATAATTTAAAATAGTAAATAAAAAATTTAAATGATTTTTGAAGAAAAAACTTCCATTTGGGAAAATAAAGAGTAAAAAAAGCTTTTTTGAAAAGATAAAAAGGAATACAGTGGGAAAGATTTTAAAACCCCCAAAGCTGTTTTAAAATCCACGCCAGTTTATTTTCTTTCTTTTGTATGTTATTACTGTTTTGGGGTTCATCCCTATATCTGCATTGTTTACTCATTGTGATCATACATATACTGGTCGCATTTGGGAATTTGGGCCGGCAGTATTATTTTGGTCCTTAAAGGGGAAACCTTTTAAAATAAAAAATGCCCCCCTTTCGAGGGCAGCAAAAACTAAAAGACAGACCTGCTTTTTCCATAAACTGTGTCCCTTTTTCTGTAAGATGGGGCCCTTTTTTTAGGGATTTAGGGGAACCCGAAAGAAGGGAAGGGCGCGACTAAGTGAATAGTCGATTTTTTTATTCAGTGTAAAAAAGCCCTTAAGTTTTGAAAGTGTTTTTTGTGCAAAACATAAATGGTGGTAAAGTTCGACGGGACCTCGACTATGGTTAAAGGGGCATTTTCGGAAAAATTTGGGGCAAATAAAGCGCCTAACAAAAAACTAAGGGTTTTAAAAAAGGCTGGAAAAAAGAGAAGTCCTTAGAATAGCATGTCAGTGAATAGAAACTAAGGGAAAAAAATCTGCTAGGAGGGGCCACAGGGCCCACCAAAACCCCGTGCTGTCGTGGACTTTTCTGGGATGCAGAAAAAAGGTTTAGAACAGCAAAAATAAATTTAAAAAATTTTTGGGGCCCCTTTTAAAAAAACCCTAGGTCTAAAACCCACCCAATTTTTTTCCAACAAAAAAACCAATCAGAGCGCCTCTTTCAATTTTTATAGTTCCTGGGAAAAAAAAAAAAGGGGGCTTTTGATTAGTTTTCTAGGGCAAAAAATTTAGTTTTTGACCTAGACCCGTTTTCAAACATTGGGGCCCTTTAAAGTAGTTAAAAAAAATTTTTAAAAATAAAAATCTGAACAACTAAAAAAAGGGTTTTTTTAAAGTAAAATTTGTTTTTTTAAATTTTATTTAAATTTTTTAAAAACATTTTAAAAGGAGATAAAATTATATTTTTGGGGTATTAAAATATTTTATATTAAATTTTTATACATAATTTTGAATGGGGCGAATTTTCCCAAATTCGTTTCGTTCACTTCGCCGAAATTTTTCGGCAAAAAATAAATTCGTTTTCCCAAATTAAATTTTGGGGCGAATCACTTTAAAAAAACAGCAATTTTCCCGGGTGCAAAAAGCCCGCAGGTGCTGAAAAAAGTTGTGCCATGCTTAAATATTTCAAGGGGGCTTTGGGGTTTTGGGCTTCATAAAAAGTTGGTTTTTTGTAAGACAAAGCACAAGACGCCCCCTTTTTAGAATCGCTTCAAAAATAAAAAAAACCCGGGCATTTTAATTGGGGGGAAAACGACCAAAAAAATGAAGCGGGGAAAGTTTTGGGCCCGATAAAGCAAACCAAAAGAAACTGGAAAAAAACAAGCTGAGAGCTCAGGTGGCAACAAAAAGGACAGAGTGTGGAGGGGCCCGGCGGCAGCCCACAGCAGAAATGAGGTCAGACAGGGGCACAAGACAAAAAAGTGTGTAGGTAAACGCCAGCCCCCCATACACAGCTTTAGGTCAACAGTAGCACAAGGGACACATTTGGGGTGGGTCCCCGGCAGCACCACAGCAGCACCAAGGGGTCAGGGGGGGAAACAATCACTTTTTTGAGGGGGCAAAAACAGGATAGGCCACAAAGGGGAAAACAATACACATTGTGGAGGTACCGGCGAAACCCCACAGCACGGGGCATAAGGTCAGACAGTGGCACAAGACAGAGTGTGGAGGTCAGGGCCGCACCACACAGAGCATGAGGTCAACAGTGGCACAATGAAAACAGTGTGGGGGTCACGGCAGCACCCCCAGCAGCAGCAGGGAGGCGAGGCAGGGGCAAAAAGACATTCGGGAGGGGGGGAAAAAAACAGGGAAAGGCCCCAGAGTGGGACAATGACAAAATGGGGAGGTCACGAAGCACCAAACAGCAGCAGCATGAGGTCAGACAGTGGCACAATGACAAAAAGTGTGTAGGTCACGGCAGAGCAGCTTTGATTCAGACCAGTGGCCCAATGACTTTCTGGGTGGCAAAAACAGAAGTAGGCCACAAGGGGGACAATGACAAAATTGTGGGGGCACGGCACAGCCACACCCACCACATGAGGTCAGACAGGGGCAAAATGACATTCTGGAGGGGGAAAAAAACGGGAAAAGGCCCCAAAAGATTGGGAAAAAGACAAAGTGTGGGGGTCACGGAAACCCAGCACACACACCCTTAGTCAGAACAGTGGCACAATGCCCACAGTGTTAGGTAAACGGCACGGGCCAAGCGGGCACCCACAAAAGGGTCAAAACAGTGGCACAATGACACAGTGGGGAATTTCACGGAAAGCATCACAGCAGCAGAAATGTTTTTCAGGCAGGGGGAAACAATCACTTTCTGGAGGGTGGCAAAAACAGGAGAAAGGCCCCCAAAGGGGGGGAAAATTTACAAAAACTTTGGGAGGTCACCAGCAACCACAGCACCCACCCAAAGGTCAGACAGGGGCACAATGACACGGGGGGGTGTGGGTCCCCGCCACAGCCACAAAAGCAGCAGTGGGGTCAACAGTAGCATAATGACACAGTGTGTGGGCACGGCAGCAGCCCCCACAGAAGCATGGGGCGGGCATTTGGCACAATCACATTCTGGAGGGGGCAAAACAGGGGGTTTGGGCCCCAAACCGAGGGGGAAAATAAACCCCACGGGAGGTCACGGCAGAAAACCCACAGCAGCACATGAGGTCAACAGTGGCAAAAAGACCCCGGGGGTGTAGGTCCCCCCAGCAGCCAAAAGCGGGCAGCATGAGGTCAGACGTAGCAAAATGACACTTGTGAAAGGTCACGGCAGCACCCACACAGCAGCATGAGGTTAAAGGCAGGGGCACAATCACTTTCTTGGGGTTTGGAAAAAACGGGAGTAGGCCACAGAGTGGGAAAATGAACAATGTGGAGGTCACGGCAGCACCCAAACAGAAAGCAGCAAAAGGGTTCAGACAGTGGCAAAAATGAAAGTGGGGAGGTCACGGAAAGCAGCCAAGCACAGCATGAGGTCAGACATCCCAAAAATGACCCCGTTGGGGAGGCACGGCGGGCCGCCACAAGCAGAAAAAGGGTCGGGCCCATGGCAAAAAGAATTTTTGGAGGGGCAAAAAGAGGATGGGCCCACAGAGGGGGAAAAAATAAACACATTTTTGGGGAAAGGTCACGGCAGCAGCCACAGCAGAAAGAAATGGGGTCAGAACAGTGGCACAAAAAAAACAGTGTGTAGGTCACGGCAGCACCCAGCATGAGGTCAACAGGGCAAAAATGAAAATTCTGGAGGGGCAAAAAACAAAGTGGGGGCCACAGAGTGGGACAATGAAAATAGTTTTGGGGGGTCACGGAAACACCACAGCGCAGAAATGAGGTCGGGGCAGGGGCACAAGGGAAAATTCTGGAGGTGGAAAAAAACGGGAAATGGGCCCACAGAGGGGACAAGGGACACAGTGTAGGTCAGGGAAAGCAGCCACAGCACCAGCATGGGGCGACTTGGCACAATGACAGAGTGTGGGGTCCCCGGCAGCAGCCACAGCAGCACAGAGGTCAGGCAGTGGCACAATGACTTTCCCGGGAGGGGGCAAAAACGGGAGTAGGCCAAAGATGGGAAAATTTGAAAACATTGTGTAGGTCACGGAAAACAGCCAAACAGCAGAAATGGGGTCAACAGGGCCAAAATTGACACATTTGGTAGGCCCCAACAAAAGAAAAAAACCCACAGCAAAGCAGCAAAAGGTTAGACAGGGGCAAAATGAAAAAATTTTTGTGTAGGCCCCGGGGGCGGGCACCACAGCACAGCATGAAGAACCCCCCGGTCAGCCCCCGCCCAAAGGAGGGACAAATGCCGCACAGGGGAAAGGGGCCCAAAAAGACACGGAGGATTTCCCAAAAAGTCCCGGGAGTTTGTCCTCCCTCTAAATAGCGGGGAAAAAAGGCCCCCCAAATTTTGGAAACCGCTAGCGGGGGCCAAATAGGTGGGAGCAAAAGGGTCTTTCCCCTCCCCGGATGTTGACAATTGGGGCGCCCACCTACCGGGCCCAAATCAGCATGCGCGGGCCATCTGCACAATTTACCCGAGGGCCCCCCTGCCCCCCTCTCCATTTTTTTACTCCCCACGGTCCCTTGCGGCATCTGCCCCCCTTTTTCCTCACTCCATCTAGCTCCCCGGGCTGCTCCTGCCCTCCCTTTTCACCGGGTTTAAAAAATCCACTCAAAATTTAAACCCGATAATGCTTCTGCTCCAGTGTCCTCCTCCTCCCCTCCTGCATTTCCTTCCCCACCGGACTCATGTAGCCGCGAAAGTAAATTGCCAAAGCCTCCCCGCCCCCTGGGCCCCAAAAGATTTTTCAGCATCTGTTCCCGGACAAGAAGCAGTGGGGGTTGGGCCCCTTAAATTTATCCCCCAAATCCCGGCCACTGACCAAAAAAACTTTGCCTTCCCCCCAATGGCCCCAACAAACCCCAGGTTTACGCAAGAGCTCCACTGGCTGACATCAAAAGTTAAAAACAGGGGGGTCCTTTTGTCCGGGGTTTGGGTCATCAAAAAATCAAAAATGGGCCCTTTCCTGTTCATACAGTCTTTCCCCAAAATGTGCAGGGGGAATTTTAAAGGGGGGAAACATCGCATATCCCCGGTGTTTGGGGGGGGGCCCCTTCGGGCCCCCTGCAACTCCCAAAGGGGGTTCCTGGCTTTGTACGAAAGAAAAAAGGCATGCAAAAATTTTTCCTGGTCATTTTCCCGAAAATTTCTGAAAATCCCTTTGGGAAACTTTTAGGAAACCTTTTTACAAAACCCCAAAATTTAACACGTGCGCCATGCAGGGCGCATTTAAACCCTCCTCCCGGTTTTCAGCGGGGGAAAATCCATGTTTCCCCCCTTGGGCCCCTCACCAAGGTTCCCATTTGCAGTTGGGGCGGAGAAAACCAAAACATCAATTTCTTGCTGCATGACGCGGAGCAGTTTTCCCCCCCTGTGTGACTTTATTTGCCCGGCAAGCCAGTGTAGAAAGCGGAAAAAAACCGCTGGCCCTACACCCCTGTGGTATGATGGGGCCCTACTTGTGGGGGCTGATATGGGGGGTGGAGGAGGAGGCGGACATTGGCGCAGGACAGCAGTTTGACAAGTGGAGGGAAAGGGGCGTCCCTGTCCAAGTTGTTGGTGTGCCGGGGCCAAGTACATTCACCCAGGGCCGAAAGGACATGTCTGCCTGACCGACTTACTGCCCAACCCCGCGTTTCCAAGCACCTTGTAACAAACCGATAATCAAGGACGGGCCCCACCTTCTGTTCACAATTTATGAATCGGGTATGTTTTTTTAAAAAATAAATTTAGGGGTTTGGAAACTCTCCATCTGGGCTCGGCCAAGCCATTAGTTCTCTGAATGGTGCGAGTCCACCTTTTTGGAAAAGGGGAGGGACTGCCGTACCAACAATTTGGGACAGGACCACGGTCAGCCTGCACCTTAGGATGGTTGGACGCATATTTTTATCTCTTTGCAATCGCCCCGCTGAACACTGCGGCACCAGAATAGCAGGAGCAGGGGCTCGACCGGGAATGATGAAAAGAGAAACGCTCCCTTTGCAGAGGTGGTGGAGTTTTGACTGGCAAAAAGGAATGTTTTCCCGGGGGCCTGGCTGCTGTTTGCTGGCGGGGAAGATTGACCACCACATCTGACCCCCGTTTCCCCGGGCCAGGGATGGTGACACTGCTTTTTTAGCAGGGCCGTTTTTGGGAACTTTTAGCCCGGGCCCACCTTCACTTTCGCTTACAGATTCTACATATCCCCATATTCGGCTCCTCCTGTTTTGAAAAGAACGCCCACCCGCCGAGTATCGGATTTTACCGCCAATGCTCCGCACTGATACTACTGCCGCCTTTGCCTCGCTGAGCCCCTGTCCCCTACTTTCTTGGGCCTGCGAAGCGGGGGTTTTTAACCCCCGTGGGGCCCCTTGGGGTCCCGACCTCACACGCTGCTATCCGCTGACTAAGGCCACACACCCCCTTGCTGGGTGAGCCCCTGCCCTTTCGCGCAGCTGACGCCCTCTTTTTCCCGACGATGAAAGAAGCCCTTGCCTCCAACCCCGGGTCCCAAGTCGGTTTGGGTACCCCATCATCTATTTTTGGGTTTATCGTCACTCTGTCCTCTCACGCTTGGTATGCAGAGGCTGACCCCCCACACTGACCCCAGCCCCTCTCAACATTATACTTTTCCGCCTACTCAGAAGCAGGGGATATGGCCCCATTTTCTTCACTGCCAAATAGCTGCTGACTGCCTCCTCAAATTGTTCATCCTCGCTATATAGTGGCGCTGAGCCAGACCACATAGTAATCTCTGGCTGAGGGAACCGATGGGACAAGAGGTGGGTTAAGGACAGTTGAGGGCCGCTGACCCGCTCCCGGGCCATGCCAACTAAGGGTTGTGTCTGACGTTCCCACCGACTCTTGGCTGGGGTTGTCAGATGTCATCTGGCAGGAAGTGGATGACCTAGTCAACCAATCAAGAACCCTTGGGTTGCTAGTCAGTACACGGCCGCTAGATGACAGCGGCAGTTGTGGCCTCACCGAGTGACCCCTGCTGCGACGTCCCCTTGCTGTGCTGCGACCTTGGCCTGAAATGTTTGTGCCTCTGCCATTTGCAGGTGAAGAGCCTGCCACCTCTCTTTCTGACATACTGTTTGTTCTAAAATGTACAGACACTGTTTGATGAAGATATCTGTATATGAAAAATACACACCAAATAAACCCAGTAAAAAGCTTGGTAACCCTTGGATATAAATTGCGCTCCACAAATGGGCAGGAAAAATTTACTTGTATGTTCCGTTTAAAAACTCTGTGTATTTTATGGAATATAAAAGCACAATCAGGCTTAATTAACATTCGGATATGAATTATGCTACAGAATTTCTTCTGTGGCGGTGAAAAATAAAGTTTCTTTTACTGAGTACAACTGCAGAACAACGTTTAATTAACCCCTGGATGTAAATTGCGCAAAAGAATTGAGCAACCACAAACTACTAGCTTTGTAGCGTGTTACAATTGCGTGTTTTCTACACCACACAACAAGAGATAAAATTGTAATTAACCTTTGCTTGTGAATTAGGCTACAGGAAAAATGTATATATTTTGGCGGTGAAAAAGACAGGTTCTTGGAGTCACCACAGCTGAAAAACAACGCTTAATTAACCCCTGGATGTAAATTGCACCAAAGAATTGAGCCACCACAAACTAGTAGCTTTGTAGCATGTTACAATGGCGTGTTTTTTACGCTACACAACAAGAGATAAAATTGTAATTAACCTTCGCTTGTGAATTAGGCTACAGGAAAAAATTATATATTTTGGCTTTGAAAATGACGGTTTCTTGGGATCACCACAGCTGAAAAACAACGCTTAATTAACCCCTGGATGTAAACTGCGCCAAAGAATTGAGCCACCACAAACTAGTAGCTTTGTAGCGTGTTACAATGCAGTGTTTTTTACGCCACACAGCAAGAGATAAAATTGTAATTAACCTTTGCTTGTGAATAGTGTTGAGGGATTTTTATCGACAAAGTTGAAATCGGCAAGGTTTTTATGGTGATCGAAATTTCCAGATCATGCGATAATTAAGGTTAAAATCTGTGCATCATCTATTAAGAAAACGCGCATTTTTGGGGCTTCCCGTCATTTGGCGGCCCCCAAAAATTTTAGAATTTTA
>JAODAL010057086.1:0-22897 GCA_025379985.1 Phyllomedusa bahiana
TGATAACTGGTGTTGCTAAAATTAGATATACTAAGCTTTCTTGTTTTATATATTAAAAGTGCACCCAGAGTAATAACACCACAAATGCATTTTTTTAACAAACATTCTTTTAAGCCATATTAAAAGGAATAATAAAAGTCTAATTTTATGTTAAACGTATGTTCTCACCATGCTGTTTCACAGAATCTGCTATTCACAGCCAGCTTCAGACTCCCACTTCATGCTCAGGCTGTGGGGAGGTTCTATAGCTTCAAACTCCCACTTCAAGCTCAGGCTGTGGGGGATTCTATAGCTGCAGGCTCCACCTTCCTGTTTAGGTTGTGGGTGGTTCTACAGCTTCAGGCTACCATTTCCTGTTCAGGCTGTTGGCGGTTCTACAGTTTCAGTCTACCACTTCCTCTGTGGGGGAGGGGGTTCTACAGCTTCTGGCACCCACTACTCATTCAGGCTGTGGGCAGTTCTACAGCTTTATGCTCCCACTTCCTGTTCAGACTGTGGGTATTTCTACAGCTCCAGGCTTTTACTTCCTCTTCAGGCTGTGGATGGTTTTATCGCTTCAGGTTGCCACTTCATACTCAGGCTGTGGGGGGTTCTATAGCTTCAAACTCCCACTTCATGCTCAGGCTGTGGGGGATTCTATAGCTGCAGGTTCCACCTTCCTGTTTAGGTTGTGGGTGGTTCTACAGCTTCAGGCTACCTTTCCTATTCAGCTGTTGCGGTTCTACAGGTCGTCTACCACTCCTAGTGGGGGATTTCAGCTTTGGCCATAGTTCTGGGGTTCTACAGCTTCAGGCTCCCACTATGCATTCAGGCTGTGGGCAGTTCTACAGCTTCAGGCTCCCACTTCCTTTTTAGGTTGTGGGTGGTTCTACAGCTTTATGCTCCCACTTCCTGTTCAGACTGTGGGCATTTCGACAGCTCCAGGCTTTTACTTCCTCTTCAGGCTGTGGATGGTTTTATAGCTTCAGGTTGCCGCTTCCTTTTCAAGCTGTGGGTGATTTTACAGCTTTAGACTCCCACTTCCTCTTCAGTCTGTGGGTGGTTTCATATTTTAAGGGTCCTTCTTTCTTTTCAGGCTGCCTGTGGTACTACAGCCTCAGGCTCACACTTCCTGTTCAGTTAGTTTGCAGTTCTATATCATTGATTGCCATATGAGCTCTGTCATTCCTAATTGAGCCTGTTAGAGGGACATTGGTGATGGAGGTTTCTAAACAGCAGTGCACAAAGCTACAGTGTTCTAAAGGGCTAAAGGGGTGTTACCAGAAATGCATTTCATGGCTGTTTTGTCGTACTTCTGCTTTCAGTGTGGTCAAAATGGGGTGTGTATGATTTGTTTGAATCAAATACCATGTGACCCAGCAGGCTTGACATCACCATGCTTTTCCTCACACTATGCTCACTCTAGTCAAACAAGGTCTGTTTATGTAAAGAGCTGTGAGTAGCTACAATGTAGCAGAGTGGTTAGCATTTCTGCTTTTCAGTATAGGGGTCTTTGGTTCAAATCACTGCAGGAAATAATCATGGATTTTCTCTCAGTGCATATACCTGATTGAGGTTTGTTTTTTCCTTTTATTTATCTGCACTGTTTAACTAATTACTAAAGAATACAGAGGAAGGGAGTAGAACAACAGCACCTGGGATTGAACGATCACTCAGCAGTGAGTGTGTGTTTAAGATTAAAACTAAAAGAATAAACTCAGCAGTGATGTGTGTGATTACAATGATATGGACAGGAGTAGAATGACAGCACCTGGGTTGAACACTTGCTAAGCAGTGAGTGTGTGTGATTACTAAGGAATACAGAGGACAGGAGTAGAATGACAGCACCTGGGGTTTGAAAACTTGCTCAGCAGTAAGTGTGTGTGATCACTAAGGAAAACAGAGGACAGGAGTAGAACGACAGCACTTGCGGTTGAACACTCGCTCAACAGTGAGTGTGTGTGATTACTAAGCAGGGAATACACTAACAGTAGCTACATGAAAGGAGAGGTGATGTCTGAGCATGAGGACTGAGAAGCTCTTGTCACTAGTTGTATTCCCTGGAGATGAGCTGTACACTTTGGATCACTAAGGGAGCAGCTAAAACTAAAAGGGTGCAGAATTTTTAATAATGATGAATGGTGAAAATGTTTATTATTTAATTTACAAGTTTCCCACAGCAGTTTTGCTTCGTAGGAAAACACCTGTACTGCTGATAAGACACAGCAGAGACATGTGGTCGGTAACCAATTGAAATTTTTGTGCAGAAGCCAGAGATCAAAACTGTTATAACTCTAAAAAGAAACAAAATCAGAACAGCAATGTATTTGGTATTGGGATTCCCCAACTCTAGATATGAGTGAGTGTAGAGTTGATCAACATCGTTGCAAACCAAGTGAGAGCTTAGTATTATAATAGCAATAGAGAACTATATGGTTTCTTCAGGCTTCGATCTTATAACTGGTGTTGCTACACTTAGATATGTTAAAATATCGCGCATTAGATATAAAGAGTGCGCTCAAAGTATCACAACTGCAATTTTTTTTAACAAACATTTTTTGTGCCATTTTAAATGGAATAAAAAAGTTAAAATTTATTTATTTTTATTTTTGCTTTAAATGGGTATTGTTGTTCCTTATGGCAAATTTGTTTCAATCTGTACAACACTTCATCCCTCAGAGCAGCAGTTTGTGCTCCAGAGCTGCCCTTTATATCTGGAGTCAGGCTATAACACCCACAGCCCAACATCTGGGAGCCTGGACATGCTACTTTTAGTCACATGAGTACAGACTGGCCACCTTCCTTAAAGGGGTTTTCTCACTCCATGATTAGCTTTTAACATGGGGTGACAAATAATTGAAAACTTTTTTTTAAATACACTGCTTTGTTGATTTTTCTTTGTTCAGGAGATAAAGAATATTGTATCTCCTCTCAAAGCACACAAGTTTTGGCTATGACCCTTTCTCTCCCCACCTCTCCTTGCTCTCTCTTATCTCTCATCACTCCACATTACCATCACACACTCAGTCTGTCCAGCATGAGTCACCTCCTGCAGATTTATCTCTAGAACAGTTCTAAAGCTCTCATTTAAAGGAAACACCCAAGAGACTGCACTAGTACTACACTTTATAAATCTCTTACACTCCTTGTCAGTGTAACAGAAATAGCTAGGATCAGCATAGCTGATGTGTCCATCACTGCTATAGACTGGTCCACAGTTTGAACAGCATGTGTGAGTCTGAAGCTGTCTGTGGCTGTGAAACCGCATAGTGAGAAACCCCCTTCAATCCTCCCCTTTGCTCTGTTCATTATATCTGTACTACAATATTTCAAGAAGGCATCAAGTATAAAAATCATTCTTAATCCTGCAGGATTAGTGCCCGGCTATAACCAATGGTGATAGGCCGTCTGAAAAAACACCTGCTACTATAATTTCCACCATGCTTCGAACCTTCCACCATGCTTTACACTGCAGCTGTGATCTATTAGGACACAGCTATGATCAACAACCCCAGAAGCTGGAAGGGTAACATGCATAATATAGAATACAATAATCACATCACTAGATGCATAGAATCATCTGCAGAATTCACAAAGCCTTAACCTAAATTTTCCACAAAATTACAAACTTCCCATAGATGGCAGCAGAGGCCGCTCCTTGTCTCCGCGCTGACCCTTCTCTTCCTGAATTTTTTCCTGCTTAAAAAATATTTGAAGTTCTCATTGCGTGACGAAAATGCAAATAAAAACGGTGGCGACGATTATAACTAGAGATGGGCGAATTTCTCAAAAATTCGGTTCGGTCACTTTGCCGAATTTCCCGACAAAAATAAATTCGGTCCAGTTATTTCCAGGCTGCACAGAGCCTGCAGGGTGCTGTAGAACGTTGTGCCATGCTAAATATGCAGAGGGAGCTTGGTTTGGTCTTCATACAATGTTGTGTTTTAGTATGACACGCCAATGACTGCCGCCGCTCTTAAATCGCTTCACTATAAAATTCCCCTGGGCACTTAAGAGGGAAAAAACTGACCAAAAAAAACCCAAACGGGAATGAGCCTGATAAAGTCATGGGAGCGACAGCTGGAAAAAAACAAGCTGAGGGCCGGGGCAACATCAGTACAGGTGGGAGGTGACGGGGGGTAGCCACAGCGCATGAGGTCAGGCGTGGCACAATGACATCGGGAGGTGGCAAAACGGAGGAAGCCACAAGGGGGCACAATGACACAGTGTGGAGGCACTGCAGCAGCCACAGCGCACATGAGGTCAACAGGGCACAATGAACGAGAGTGGGGGTCACGGCAGCGCCCAAGCACAAGGTCAGACTTGGCCAATGAAAAGGTGGGAGGTGGGTTCAATACCAGCCCCCTGGAAAGATGGTTGGGGCAATGGAGAAACTGTCACGATGTGGGCATCGGCGGGTCGGCATCAAAAGTGGTGGGCAGGTATTTTTAACCCCAACTCTTTCTCACAGTTTGGGTGAGGCGTCATGGCTGATGTAGTCTGACGCCTAAGGCTTTGGTGTGTGGAAAATCCCCCGATCCATCCCTGATTCATCTTGACAAAGGTCATCTTTCCCCCATTTCCCGTGGACAAGCGGGGTTTCCCCTTTGGGGGAAACGGGGCCCCTGCCGCACTGAACACCCGCTCTGAGCCACACTTCTGGCCGGGCAGGAAGCTTTTCCCTCAACTGGGCAAGTTGCGGCCACACACCCAGTTTGGCGCCCAGAGTCCAGGGATTTCTCTGAGGTGGTGAGTGCAGCCAATTAGGCCCCCACCTGTTGGTTCGGGGTCTGCCCAGGTCCGCTGCGCTGCCCTCCTCATAGGGGGGGAAAGGAAGCTTCATCATGATCCAGATTTTGGTTTACTGCGGGGAAAGGGGACTGCTCCTACCCCCCACCTTCCCCAGCCCGCCGAAAGTCCGTGAGCGCTAAAGAACCCCGGCAGACCTGTCAGAGGAGGGACGATGCCGCACATAGGCGCGGCAACTGATTCGGAGGTTTTCCCTATGTATTGGTTTGTCCTCCCCCAATAGCTGGGAAAAAGGCCCCTTTTGGACGGTAGCGAGGGCCCAAAGGGTGGAGAGCCAGAAGTATCCCTCTCCGATCTGATTTCGGCTTCACTAGCCAGGAAAATCAGCATGGCGGGCCTCCTAAAAAGTGACTCCGGGGGGCTCCCCCCCCTCCATCTCCCTGAAATCCCCACGGTCTTGCGGGTCTCGCCTCGTTTTCCCTCATCCCCATCTCCCCTCCCCCAGTGCCCTGCTCCCCTCCTTGTCCCGGGTATAAATCCACTCATTTCACCAGACAATGCTTCGCTCCTCCTCCATTTCGTCCCACCGGCTCATGGGCCGCGAGATGTAGTCCTCCTCCATCCCTGCCCAGACAATTTTTCAGCATCTTTTCCAGGACTGAACGGGGAAAAGACTTTTCACCCGTACCCGGGCGACTGACAAAAAACGTGGCCTCCTCGAATGGCCTCAAAAAAACGGGGGGTTCCGCATGAGCTGCCAGGGCTGACAAAAATTACACAAGGATACTCCTGCCCCCCGGTCAAAAAAAATCGTTAATGGCCTTTCTTGTTCATACAGTCGGTCCCTGTGCAGGCTGGAATTCCAGCGGGTGGAAACTCGCATATCAGAGGGGTTTTGGGGGAGGCCGTTCTCCCGCTCAACTCGAGGAGGGTGTTCCGGGGCTTTGGGGAAAAAAAGGAGAATGCCGCACGTTTCCGGGCCTTTTCGAATCTTTGAAGATCGGTGGAAGACTTCGGAACCTTTTCACAACCTTTGAACCTGCCCCAGCGGGACGCATGGACCACCCCTCCTCGGGCAGCGGGGAAACCCCCTTTCCTCCCCATTGTCCTCCCCAGGGTTTCCGTTTTTGCATTTGGCGCGGAGAAAGCCACACATCGTTTTCTTGTGCTGCGCGGAGCAGTTCCCCCCTGTGATTTCATTCCCCGAGGCAAGCCAGGGTAGAATGCGTGACACTGCGGGCCCCCTCACTTTGGTAGAGGGAGCAGTACTTGTGGGGGCTGAAGGGGGTGGTGGGGTGGAGAGGAGGAGGGGACTTTGGCGCAGGAGCCGCTTTGAAAACGGGGGAGGAGAAAGCGGTCCCTGTCCAAGTTGTTGGTGGCCTGGGCTGGAAGCACTTTTCCCCCAGTGGGCCGAAAGGGGGCATTACTGGCCCGACCGAGTTAAGCTCCAGATCCGCGCTGCCGTGCCCCTTTTGGAAAACAAACCAAAAGCTAAGGACTGGCCACCCTTCTTTTTCTACTACTTTAAGTGTGGTACTCCTTTTTTGGTAAAGAAATACGCTTGGAATCTCCATCTCGGCTCGGCACAAGCCATTGTTCTCTGAAGGTGCAGAGTCCACCTTTTGGGAAAAGGGAGGGACTCCAGCACCAACAATTTGGACAGGGCACGGTCAGCTCGCACCTTTGGAGGTTGGGGACGCATACTGTTGTCTCTTGCAATCGCCTCGCTGAACGACGCTGGCGCCATGAGTAGCGAGGACAGAGCACGGCCCGGGAGATAGTCAAAGAGAAACAGCTCCCTTCTGCAGAGGTGGTGGACCTTGACTGGCTGCAATGGCATGGTGCCACGGGCGCTGGGGCTTCTGTTGCTGCGGGGGAGGATGGACCCCCACATCTACCACGTTTCTCCCAGGCCACCAATGGGACGCTGCATGTTTGACGCAGGGCCGTTGGTTTCCAACGTTACTCCCTGGCCACCTTCACTTTTTTGCCACAGATTCACATATCCATATTCGGCTCCTCCGGGGTTCTTAGCAAAAACTGCCACACCGCCGGGATCGGGTTTTCCACCAACCTCCGCCTGAGTGATTATGCTACCGCTGCCTCGCGAGCCCCTGTGCCGTACTTTCTTGGACCTGGAAAACGGGCTTTTTTCCCCTGGCCGCTTTTCTCCCCACCTCACCTGCCATCCTGCTGACTCACGGCCCCACGACCCACTTGCTGGCTGCGTGCTGCCAACGCCAAGCTGACGCCCTCTTTCCTGACGATGAGAAGCCCCTGCCCACCCGGCTCCCAAATGCGGGGCAGCTACATCATCATCTATTTTTGTTTCATCGTCCTGCTGTCCTCATCACCGGTTTGGTAGCAGAGGCTGCCCCCAAAATACCTCCCAGCCACTTCAAAATCTATACTTTTCCGCCTACTGCAAGAAGCAGGGGGTTTGGCCCCATTTCTTCGTGCCAGTAGTTGACTGCCCCCCCAATTGTTCACCCCCTTATATGGCGTGGCCCAGACCAATAGTAGATCCTGGTGAGGGAACCCGGGTGGGACAGAGGCGGGTTTTTAGGACAGGGGGGGCGCTGACCCCCCTCCCGGGCCCGCCCCTAAGTGTTGTTCCCCGACGTTCCACCCACTCGGTGGGGTTTCAGATGTCATCTGGGGGGAAAAGGATGACCCAGTAACCAAAAAGAAAACCCTTGGGTTTGTGGGCAATCACGGCCCCTAGTGACAGCGGCAGTTGTGGGCCCCACCGGTGACCCCGCTGGACGTCCCCTGCTGTGCTGCGACCTGGGCCTGTCCCGGAAGTTTGTGCCACTGCCCCCTCGCAGGTGCAGAGCCTGCCCTCCCCCTGTCGAATACTATTTGTTTAAATTTAAAACACTGTTTGATAAGAAAACTTTATGATAAATACCCACCCGTATTTTAGCCAAAGAACCCACTAAGAAGCTTGGTAACCCTTGATATAAATTGCGCTCCACAAAAGGCCCGGAAAAAAAATTTTCTTGATGTCCCTTTAAAAACACTGTGTTTTTACTAAATTTAAAAGCACAACAGGCTTTTTAAACCCTTTGGATATAATTAGCTCAGAATTTTTCTGTGGCGGTGAAAAAAAAAGTTTTTTACTGGTTTCAATGCAAACAAGGCTTAATTAACCCCCCGGATGTAAAATTTACAAAAGAATTTAGCAAACCCCGAAACTAAGAGCTTTGTAGCGTGTTACAATGGCGCGTTTTTTACGCTACACAACAAGAGAAAAACTTGTAATTAACCTTCGCTTGTGAAATAGGCTACAGGAAAAATTTATTTTTTTTGCAGTGAAATAAACGTTTTCTTTTAGTCACCACAGCAGCAGAACGACGCTTAATTAACCCCTGGATGTAAAATTGCGCAAAAGAATTGAGCAGCCAAAAATGAAGTGGTATTTGCATTGTAAAAACGCTGTTTCTTTAAATGAATACAACAGGAACAGGCTTAGATCACCCTTGGATATTCAATGTGCTGTGAGCAGATAGGATTAAAATGTATATGCAGCTGCAGTGGACGCACACTGGACTTCAGATCCAATACCCCACAAAATCAGAAATAGAACGTTAAGAGAACAGTCTCTGAGACAAGCTGAGACACCCCACAGAAATCGCTGTATAAAAATCAATTCTTCAGTAAGAGCTATCAGCCGCGGCAGCACCTTCCCTGATCAGTACAGTGAGAGCGGTATGAGCTCCCAGCGTCGCGCCCGGACTTATATAGTGCGGTGACGTCACAGAATCCCGCCGGTCTCTGATTGGCTTCACCTCTGCACATGTCATGCAGGCTATGCCCTTCTTCCTCCCAGAGTGCTTTGCCCCATGTAACGCCATGTGCTCGCAGCCATTTTATCAATCAAAAGCACACTACGTTCCCGCAAATCACCCCAAACTCGACTTCGTTCAGAACCGAAGTTTTCCTGAAATTCTAAACTAATTCCACTTCGTTAGAATCGATTCGCCCATCTCTACTTATAATGGAAGCAGTTATGAAAATACCAGTAGAAAAAGCAAGGAAGCAATGGGATCTGCAAAGGACTGAACCCGAATGATGGGCGCAGACTCATCCATCGAAAATGAAGCCGGGTGACCTTAGGTTCCTGTCTGATAAGAAAGTGAAGGAAATGTCAATGACTGACGTCCAGAAATATCAGCATCGACGGAGTGTAACGGCCGCCCCTCGACTGATGGTCTAGCATTTTTGGAGACATTTTGAAGTCATTGTCCTTTACTTTGAATTTTTGCCAAAAGTTACTACAGAAGATCTCTATAGATGCCCCCTTCCAACCAACGTCAGACATTTGTGGCTATAAGAGCCCTCTGCCACAGGGGAGACAATCAGCATGTATGGGTGTACGTCATCTGCAAGAAGGGATTCATATCAAAACGGGTGAGAGCACCTTCCACATGGATTAGTGGCCCAGAGAATGCTCCGCAAACCTTCACCAGACCATAACACTGCCACCAACAGCTTGTGTTCTCTGATGTTTCTTACCTGATGCCAATGGTCATCCATCCATGAAGCACAAAATGTGACTTCTAGGAGAAAACAACCCTTTGCCAATCAGTTGCAAAACAAATGTAAAATTTAAAGTCTCTTCTGCTGATGCAGCTTGGTTAGCAGAGGTGCAGTGACATCCGTCTGCTCCGGGGCCCCATACACAGTAGGGTTAGCAGAGGTGCAGTGACATCCAACTGCTCCGGAGTCCCATACACAGTAGGGTTAGCAGAGGTGCAGTGACATCCGTCTGTTCCAGGCTCCATACACAGTAGGGTTAGCAGAGGTGCAGTGACATCTGTCTGCTCCGGGGCCCCATACACAGTAGGGTTAGCAGAGGTGCAGTGACATCTGTCTGCTCCGGGGCCCCCATACACAGTAGGGTTAGCAGAGGTGCAGTGACATCCGTCTGCTCCAGGCTCCATGCACAGTAGGGTTAGCAGAGGTGCAGTGACATCTGTCTGCTCCAGGGTCCCATTCGCAGTAGGGTTAGCAGAGGTGCAGTGACATCCGTCTGCTCCGGGGCCCCATACACAGTAGGGTTAGCAGAGGTGCAGTGACATCTGTCTGCTCCAGGGCCACATACACAGTAAGGTTAGCAGAGGTGCAGTGACATTCGTCTGCTCCGGAGCCCCATACACAGTGGGGTTAGCAGAGGTGCAGTGACATCCGTCTGCTCCAGGGCCCCATACACAATAGGGTTAGCAGAGGAGCAGTAACATCCGTCTGCTCCAGGGCCCCATACAAAATAGGGTTAGCAGAGGTGCAGTGATATCCGTTTTCTTGGCCCCAAGAATCACCTCCACTGGTGGCACCATGAATCACCTCCACTGGTGGGCTCCAAAAATCACCTCCACTGGTGGCTCCAAGAATCACCTCCACGGTGGGCCCCAAGAATCACCTCCTCTGATGGAGCCCAGGATTTTCCTCCACTGGTGAGCCCCAAGAATCTCCTCCACTAGTGGGCCCCAAGAATCACCTCCACTGGTGGGCTCCAATAATAACCTCCACTGGTGGGCTCCAAGAATAACCACCCCTGGTGGGATCCAAGAAACATATCCACTGTGGGCCAAGAATCATCTCCACTGGTGGGCTCTAGAAAAAGATCCACAGTTGGGCCCCAAGAATCAACTCCACTGATGGACCTCAATAATAATAATAATCTTTATTTCTATAGCGCCAACATATTCCACAGCACTTTACAAATTCAAGGGTAAACATACAGTCATTACACATTAAAAGTACTTACAAATAGACACAAGGTGTGAGGCCCTGCTCGTGAGAGCTTACAATCTATTAGGGTGTATGGTGAAACATCCGGTAAGAGGTGCCAAGTTTACAATGGTCCGGCCATGTTTTTATAAATAGGGGGTGGGTTTTACATGAAAAATGGATGAACCTGCCCCCCAGACTGTACACTATATACAGATAAGTGCTGTGAGTGCCCTAGTGTTGAGAGTGACAGATGTGTGTGATTTGCAGTTTAGGGATCTTGGTGGGCCAGACCGAGAAGATGTATTTTCAGGGCCCTCTTAAAACTGTGGGGGGTTGGGGAATGTGCCTGATCGACCTCAAGAATCATCTCCACGGTTGGCCCCAGGATTGGAGCTGACACTGTGGCGCCCGGCGCGGCCCTTTTTTTGTTTTGGGCCCGCCAACGGTTCTGTGTAAAAGAACTATGCAGTGGCACGATGAAGTGACCTCATCGCACCACTGCCTTTTCTTCGGCTGGGACAGTCTAGTCACTCGCTAGCTGTGCGGCTGAGGAGCTGCCGAAGGAGCGTCCCCGCACTGGTGGCGTGATGGCGTCATACCGCCAGTGTCGGTCAGAAGAGCTAGGCGCTTGACTGGGGAAGGAGGAAAGGTGAGTATTATTGTTATTATTATTGCTGGTTTATATACCTGCCTTACTGATGGGACCTATATTTACCTGCCTTACTGAGGGGACCTATATTTACCTGCCTTACTGAGGGGACCTATATTTACCTGCCTTACTGAGGGGACCTATATTTACCTGCCTTACTGAGAGGACCTATATTTACCTGCCTTACTGATGGGACCTATATTTACCTGCCTTACTGAGGGGACCTAAATATACCTGCCTTAGGGGAACCTATATATACCTGCATGAGGGGACCTATATATATAGCTACCTAACTGAGGGGACCTATATATACCTGCCTTGAGGGGACCTATATATACCTGCCTTACTGAGGGGACCTATATATACCTGCCTTACTGAGGGGACCTATATATACCTGCCTTACTGAGGGGACCTATATATACCTGCCTTACTGAGGGGACCTATATATACCTGCCTTACTGAGGGGACCTATATTTACCTGCCTTACTGAGGGGACCTATATTTACCTATGTTACTGATGGGACCTATATTTACCTGCCTTACTGAGGGGACCTATATTTACCTGCCTTACTGAGAGGACCTATATACTGTATACCTGTATACAAAGTGCCGCGGTTGCTCTGTAATGCGCCTCACTTTGGAGTGTTCCCGATTAAAAATAAAGCGAACAGGGCTGTGGCAGTTTTCAGGCTGAAAAGACGCCTGAAGCCCCATACATACATGTCGTCTCTTATCTTCACCAGCAGTGTCCTGCTGCAATAAGGTGAGGGAGACTCCGAAGCCCCAGCGCTCTGTCTTGATTACAGATTAGCAGGGGCGTTGCTAGGGTCCTAAAACATCCGGGGCCTGGGCCCTCTGTTACATTTTTCTCAGTAGGGAGGGGTTCACACAGCAATTTTTTGTGCCCCATTGTGAATTACATATGTATTTTTAAGAAAAAAAAACCTTCTGTTCCCGTCCTAATTTTCTGCACATTCCACATAGATCCCGTCCATCCCCTCAGCAGTCACTGCACAATGAAAATCAGCCCTGACAAATTAGCTTTTTTCAAAAGTGCTCCCCTCCGTATGACAGTGTAATAACCCTAAATAACAGTCACCAAATAATCCACGGATACATGGAGCAAGTCTACCGGACAAATGATTGTTACTAAAAAACCTCCTACAAAACCAAGACCCCAAACTATTACTACTTAAGGCTCAAATAATCCTGCCAGACCCTGACCAAACGCAACCCCCACATGTGACTATCAGCTGTACACAGCCTCGGATTACATATACCACCGCCATACAGGGGCCATATAGTGGTAGATACTAGTTGTATGTAGACTCTGCAGACATATAAGTGACCTCCATACTGACTTTCCCCCGGCCACGACTCCTCTCTGCAGAATTTACCTCACAAACATTTTACTTACCTAATGAGGAGTTTATATAGCCACCTTCCTAATGGGGGTTTATACATTAAATCATGGCGACACCCCAGTATAGATGTAGACAGGCAATAGGGCCCTCAGTATACATATAATTAGGTAACATGGTCCCCAGTATACATATAATTAGGTAACATGGCCCCCATTATACATATAATTAGGTAATATAGGGCCCCCAGTATAAATAGCTAGGTATTATAGGGTCCCCAGTATATACAGGCAGGTATAATAGGGACCCCAGTGTATACAGAAAGGTAATATAGGGTCCCCGGTTCATACAGGTGGGTAATATAGGGCCCCCAATATATACAGGAGGTTAATATAGGGTCGCCAGTATGTCCAGGCAGATAATATAGGGCCCCCAATGTATATAGGCAAGTAATATAGGGCCTCCAGTAGATATAGGTGGGTAATATAGGGCCCCCAGTAGATATAGGTGGGTAATATAGGGCCCCCAGTGTATATAGGTGGGTAATATAGGGCCCCCAGTAGATATAGGTGGGTAATATAAGACCCCATAGTTATAGGTGGATAATATAGGGCCCTCAGTAGATATAGGTAGGTAATATAGGACCCCAGTAGAGATAGGTGGGTAATATAGGTGGGAAATTTAGGGCCACAGTAGAGATAGGTGGGTAATATAGGACATCCAGTGTATGTAGGTGGGTAATATAGGGCCCCCAGCAGATATAGGTGGGTAACATAGGGCCCCAGTGTATAAAGGTGGGTAGTATAGGGCCCCCAATAGAAACAGATGGGTACTATAGGGCCCCCAATAGATATAGGTTGGTAATATAGGGGAAGAATTAGATATAAGAGGGTTATATAGGCCCCCATTGTATATTGGTGGGTAATATAGGGCCCCCAGTGTATATAGGTGGGTAATATAGGGCCCCAGTAGATATAGGTAGGTAATATAGGGTCCCCAGTAGATATAGGTGGGTAATATAGGTGGGTAATTTAGGGCCACAGTAGAGACAGGTGGGTAATATAGGGTCCCCAGTAGAGATAGGTGGGTAATATAGGTGGGTAATTTAGGGCCACAGTAGAGACAGGTGGGTAATATAGGGTCCTCAGTAGAGATAGGTGGGTATTATAGGGCCCCCAGTGTATATAGGTGGGTAATATAGGGCCCCCAGTAGATATAGGTAGGTAATATAGGACCCCAGTAGAGATAGGTGGGTAATATAGGTGGGTAATTTAGGGCCACAGTAGAGATAGGTGGGTAATATAGGTTCCTCAGTAGAGATAGGTGGGTAATATAGGGCCCCCAGTGTATATGGGTGGGAAATATAGAAGGACCCCAATAAAGATAGGTTGGTAATATAGGGCCCCCAGTAGATATAGGTGGGTAATATAGGAGGGTAATATAGGGTCCACAGTAGATATAGGTAGGTAATATAGGACCCCAGTAGAGATAGGTGGGTAATATACGTGGGTAATATAGGGCCACAGTAGAAATAGGTGTGTAATATAGGGCCCTCAGTAGAGATAGATGGCTAATATAGGGCCCCCAGTGTATATAGGTGAGTTATATACTGTCCCCAGTAGATATTGGTGGGTTATATAGGATCCCAGTAGAGATAGATGGGTAATATAGGACCCCAGTAGATAAAGGTGGGTAATATAGGACCCCTATAGAGATAGATGGGTAATATAGGGCCCACAGTAGATATAGGTGGGTAATATAGGACACCAGTAGAGATAGGTGGGTAATATAGGTGAGTAATATAGGGCCCCAGTAGAGATAGGTGGGTAATATAGGGCCCCCAGTAGCGATAGGTGGGTAATATAGGGCCCCCAGTAGCAATAGGTGGGTAATAGGGCATATTAAAAATAAAAAAATACCAGTACTCACCTTTCCTCGGTTCCCTGCAGCTCCTGCTCAGCTCCATCTTCTTCCCGGCACAGGTTTCGTGACGTCATCATGCCGCACAGGCAGCGGGATGACGTAGTCACGCTGCCTGTGCCGTACACTCCGGTGGGTCGAAGGCATGCGTGCGGATCACCGGAGTTCTCCACGGAGCAGGAAGCGCTCGCTCTCTGCTCTGCGGAAGCCCTCAGCTGTATGTGCATCCAGCAAACATGCATACAGTTAGAGAGACCGTCGGCGCTCCAGTGAGGTTTGGGGCACAAGCAGTTTTATCACGGTCTTGTGCCCCGGATAAAACTGCCTACTAACGCCCCTGCAGATTAGTGTGATGATGTTATCACATTGGTCTGTAAATTGAAATGAGACCAGGCGGGGGCAGTGTACAGGTGGTCGACACAGTAAAAAATTAGCACCTCTGGTGGGCCCTAGCCACCTCAGTCCAACACTGGGCCCAGGAATCATCTCCAATGACGTTCCACAAGCGTCCCAGTATGACACTGTCTCTCTGTGAGCATTTGTTTGATGTGTTGCGGACATTTACGCTCCAGTCATGTGAATAAGCTCTTTTTTAGCAGCAGCTTTTAGATTTCTGTTCAGATAAATAATAGTCACAGAAGTTTCTGCAGTGAATCTTCCCTGTGTGGATCCGACCTACTTCTCTTTGACCAACGTGAACCCTGTTTAGCTCACTTGTGTTGTCTCGCGGTCGTTGGCTACTTTGGAAAGATGTCACGCTTCACCCGCAATCCATGACGACTGCTTTGTCCCTCTGTTGTAAGTTCTGGAAACTTCTAAGTCTTTAAGAAGTCGAGCTGAATGATTTGATGGTGCTACGGGCAGAGCAAAGAAGTCTCCGAGCTACTTTCTAGCAGACACGGCGTGTACCTCGCGCTCAGCACTGTGTAAAACCAGGGGAGCGGCCAGAACGTTACACATCATAGTGAATAATAGATGAGTCCGACCTCCGTGGGGGTTTGGGAGGCTCCATAGCACCCGCCGAACAGCTGCCGAAACATCTGAAGACCCTGAAGGGAATCTGAGATTGTTTCTTCAACTTCTCTAACGATCGTCCACTGGCAGCGAAGATGTGCGGCCAGACAAAGTTATATAAGGCCAGCGCCAGGCTGACTCTGATACATATATACTGTCATAACGCAGAGGATACATGCATATATTCCACTGTATGAGACCATACACTACATATATACCACGCACTTCATATGCACCACAGTATAAAACAGCACTACATATATACCACTGTATAAGACAGCATACACTACATATTTACCCCTGCATTAAAGACCATACGCTACATATATACCACTGCATAAAAGACCATACACTACATATACAGTATACCACTATATAACAGACCAGACATATATACATATTCCACTGCATAAGACAGCATACACTACATATACCACTGCATAAGACAGCAAACACTACATATATACCATTGCATAAGAGAGCCTACACTACATATATACCACTATATAACAGACCAGACATGTATACATATTACGCTGTATAAGAAACCATACACATATATATATATATATATATATATATATATTATATATAAAATATCATATATATAAGATATAATATTTAACCACACCACATATATACCCCTGCATAAGAGACCTCATAATACCTATACCCCTGCATAAGAGCCCAAACACTACATAAACCCTGCATAAGAGACCATACATTACATATATATCCCTGCATAAGAGACCATACATTACATATATACCCCTGCATAAGAGACCATACACTACATATATACCACTATATAACAGACCAGACATGTATACATATTACTTCTGTATAAGAAACCATACACTAATATTTATCACTGTATAAGAGACCATACACTACATATATACCACTGTATAAGAGTACAAACACTACGGGTGAAATGTATGAACGGGGCTGCACTAGAAATCTGGCCTCTTTTCAGCCCGAGAACTAGCGCAGCCGCGTTCGCTATACTTTTAATCAGGCGCATTATCGGGCGCCCGCGGCATCTTGTAAAGCGCCTGATTTCGGGGGGCGTGTGGGAGGCGGTGCACTACGATTTTACAAAGCTATAGATTTATAGCTTCAGTATTGCAAATCCTGGCGCATTACTGCTGGAACAGGTAGAGCACTTTACAAGGGGTTTACCTGAGCCAGAAGTGTCGCTTTGTAGATAGAAAGTGCTAAATCTATGACCCGCAGTAGAACAGGTTCAGAGATTCAGGCGCATTCTACGCTACTTATGTGCGCAAAAAAAATGGCGTCTGAGCGCCAAAAATCATTCATGTTGCAGTACATGTATACCATGGTATAGAGAGCATATACTATATATATCCCACTATATTTCAGAGCATACACTACATATATAACACTGTATATCACAGCACACACTTCATATATACCACTGTTTATCAGAGCATACACTGCATATATAACACTGTATAGCAGCTACACATAGCAAATATAACACTGTTTATCAGAGCATACACTGCATATATAACACTGTATAGCAGCTACACATAGAATATATAACACTGTTTATCAGAGCATACATAACATATATACTTCATTTTATCAGCATACACTGCATATATAACACTGTATAGGAATGCATATATAACACTGTATAGCAGCTACACATAGCATATTTACCACTGTTTATCAGAGCATACACTGCATATATAACACTGTATAGCAGCTACACATAGAATATATAACACTGTTTATCAGAGCATACATAACATATATACTTCTGTTTATCAGAGCATACACTGCATATATAACGCTGTATAGTAAGCACATACTGTACATAACACATATAACACACATATCAGCTTTCTGGCATCTGCCTTCAAACATTGTTTCATTTTTTGTTTATTTTGTTTGTTTCATTGTATTTAGAATTGACATTTGAGAATCTGTGAATTTGTGGATGTGATTTACATAGCGACACGAAATCCATGTTCTCTTCGTAGAAGTCAATGGAGTAATGGACGTCGCTACTTGTAGACTTCCTCATCCTCTATCAGGAGATTATAGATCCAGGGTTTTCCTGAAATATTCGGTGCATGCGCGGGTCACAGATGTGTTATAATGTGAATGCACCCAAAGGGTTTTGCCGTTAAAAACAAATCGAAATGCACCAAGGACAAATTCTCCACAATTTACTGTGATTTTCCATAGTTTGATGATGCAGTCATTTGCTCTGTGGTTTAGCTGAAGCCCATTTATTTTACGTTCACACAGTGCAAACTTTTGCAGTGAAAAACCTGCAGATTACATTTTTTTAGTTGCATATTTTTATGCAATTTTATCAGTGAAGTTCATTTTCGGGACCCATCACTGGAGCCCATCCTACTGGGACTGTGTGACTGCATACACTGGACATGACTCTTGCACTAGGCCTGCTTCTACCCAGAGGCGTAAATCGAAGCTCCGGGGCCCCAGTGCAAAAAGTGAAATGGGCCCCCCCCAGTTACCATGTGCCACTTACAATGCTGGTATCTCCTTATGTGGCAGAAGGGCTTTTGGGCCCTATAGGCTGCAGGGCCCGGTAGCGACTGCTACCTCTGCATCCCCTATAGCTACGCCCCTGCTTCTACCTCTTTGTCTCATCAGTTCAAGATAGAGGAAGGGAGACTTAGGGGTCCTAACCAGTTGTCTGTTTGGGGTCCAAAATTACTGACAGTAGTCCTACACATTGTGGCCTCTTCGCTGCTGTACCAGTGCAACTTTATGGCAACACTCTACTGGTGGCTCAGTAATTAGCACAGTGCATTAAGGTGGCTCACTGGTTAGTACAGTGCAGAATTGTGGCTCAATGATTAGCAAAATGCAGTATGTTGGTTCAGTGGTCAGCATGATACAAGGTACTTCATTGGTTAGTACAGTGCATCATGGTAGATCTGTGGTTAGCATGGCGCAGCATGGTGACTCAGTGGTTACAACAGTGCAGCATAGTGGGTCAGTGGTTAGCACACTACAGCATGGGACAGCATTGGCTTGCACAATGCAGCATGCTGGTTCTGTAGTTAGCACAGTATAGCATGATAGCTCAGTTACTAATAGGCCGTGTTCACGCGGCTTATTCCCGACAGATTTGTGAGCCGTATTGAGCTCACAAATCCGCCGTGAATAAGGGGCGGGACGGGGCCGGAGCGCGGCGGAGGCGCCGCTCCCCGGCCTCATAGACTTTCATTATCCACGGCACGTATTGCGCCTGGATAATGTGTATGTCACTTTCTCCCCCCGCAGCGGATTCACCGACCGGGGAGGAGCGACGGAATCCACTGTTCTCTATGAGAGCTGTGGATTACCGTAATGACAGGGACGGATTGGCGCCGTATTGAAGCGCAAATACGGCGCGGAATACGGCGCCAATCCGTGCCCAAATAAGCCGTGTGAACGAGGCCAGTCAGTGCAACACAGTGGCTCAATGGTTAACGCAGTGCAGCATGGTGGCTCAGTGGTTAACGCAGTGCAGCATGACGGCTCAGTGGTTAATGCAGTGCAGCATGACGGCTCAGTGGTTAGTGCAGCGTAGCATGGCGGCTCAGTGGTTAGTGCAGCGCATCATGGCGGCTCAGTGGTTAGTGCAGCGCAGCATGGCGGCTCAGTGGTTAGTGCAGCGCAGCATGGCGGCTCAGTGGTTAATGCAGTGTAGCATGGCGGCTCAGTGGATAATTCAGCACAGCATGGCAAACATGGAAGAGAGAAACATAGACCGCACATCCTCACACTATACATTTATCTAATGCTTCTCAGCAAAACTATATAAAAAACGAACAGGAGGTTCTTAGTATACTTTTTGCGCAAAACGTATAGGCCCACTTGCCACCAGCGCAGCATGGCGGCTCAGTGGTTAGTGCAGCGTAGCATGGCGGCTCAGTGGTTAATGCAGTGCAGCATGGCGGCTCAGTGGTTAATGCAGCGCAGCATGGTGGCTCAGTGGTTAATTCAGCGCAGCATGGTGGCTCAGTGGTTAGAGCAGTGTAGCAACGTGGCTCAGTGGTTAGTGCAGTGTAGCATGGTGGCTCAGTAGTTAGTGCAGTGTAGCATGGTGGCTCAGTGGTTAGTGCAGTGTAGCATGGCGGCTCAGTGGTTAGCACTGTTGTCCTGGGGTCCTGAGTTCAAATGCAACCATGGACAATATCTGCAAGGAGTTCATATGTTCTCCCTGTGTTGTCCTGCGTTTCCTCTGGTTTCCCCCACATTCCAAAAATATACAGGTTTATAATTGGACTGTGAGCCCCAGTGGGGACTGTAACCAATGTGAATAATGACAATATTTGTACAGCGCTGAGGTATAAAGTGGTGCTATAAAATGAATATATACAATATCTTACAAAAAAGTCAGGACACCCTTCACATGTCTGTAAATATTGTCTTCTATCTTTTCATGGGACAACACTGAGGATCTGACCCTGATATAATGTAAAGTAGTCACAGCATCAATGTCTATGGGGACAAAAGTGAGGACACCCCTAAAAGACCGCAAAAGTGAGGACACCCTAAGTGTACATGTAAAGAGTCAGTACCCCCTTGTACAAGGGGAGAACTCACAGCATAAATGCCTATGGCGAAAAAAGTGGGGGAAAACCCCTAAAAGACGCAAAAGTGAGGAACCCTAAGAGACAGCAAAAGGGGAGGACAACCTAAGAGGACGAAAAAAGTGAGGACACCCCAAAGTGATACAACGTGAAGTAGTCAGTGCTTGGCTTGTATCACAGGGGAGAACTCACAGCATCAATGTCTATGGGGACAAACGTGATGACACCCCTAAGTGATATAATGTAAAGTAGTCAGTACACGGCTTGTATCACAGGGAAGAACTCACAGCATCAATGTCTATGGGGACAAAAGTGAGGACACCCCTAAGTGATACAAGCCGGGCACTGACTACTTTACATTGTATCACTTAGGGGTGTCCTCACTTTTGTTGTCACTTAGGGGTGTCCTCACTTTTGTCCCCATAGACATTGATGCTGTGAGTTCTTCCTGTGATACAAGCCGGGCACTGACTACTTTACATTGTATCACTTAGGGGTTCCCCCACTTTTGCGGTCACTTTGGGGTGTCCTCACTTTTGTCCCATAGAATTGATGCTGTGAGTTCGTCCCTGTGATACAAGCTGTGCACTGACTACTTTACATTGTATCTTTTAGGGATGTCCTCACTTTTGCAGTCACTTAGGGGTGTCCACACTTTTGTTGTCTCTTAGGGGTGTCCTCACTTCTGGGGTCTGTTAGGGGTGTCCTCACTTTTGTCTCACCATAGACATTGATGCTGTAAGTTCTTCCCTGTCATACAAGCCGGGCACTGACTACTTTACATTGTGTCACTTAGGGGTGTCCTCACTTTTGCGGTCACTTAGGGGTGTCCTCACTTTTGTCCCCATAGAGATAGATGCTGTGACTACTTTACAATTGTATCAAAGTGTCAGATCCTCAGTGTTGTCCCAGGAAAAGATAGAAGACAATATTTATAAACATGTAAGGGGTGTATGACATAATGGGGGATTTCTGCAAACAAAGTGAGGGGTGTTGACTTTTGGACCTCCCGTAGGTGTGGGGTCACGTGCCCCTTTTTTTGAAAAACATAAAAAAATTTTAGATTCTTAGTTCCAAAGTTTTTTTATCAAAATGTTTTAAAAAACCATCCCTGACATAACGGGTCTCAAGGGGGGGGGTCCTACCTATTTTTTACCTTTTTTTTGGTCCAATTCGACTTTCTTTGGGTCAACAACCTCCATAATCCAGAGAGAAAAAAAACAGTTACTAAGCACACTGCACTGATCTAGCAACTGTGGAGGTGGGCGGGGTGCAAAAAAACCAAAATGGAGGCTTCCACCCCTTTCCCTTTATATGATTTAAAAAAGAAATTAAATCCCAAATGAAAAGTAAGTTCTGCACATTTAAAACATTTCTGAAAAACCCCCTTTTTGTAAACCCGGGGTGCCACGGGGCCTGGTTGGGGGCATTTTATATTTTTATATATATACCACCCCCAAAACACTTTCCCAAATATAAAGTGGCAAAACCACCCCCCCCCCCCTAAAAGGGGCTATAAACAATACGTGGAAATCTCTAAAGAAGCAAAATTTTGTTTTGATAATGCAGAGGCATTAGGGGAAAACACCCCCTAATTTTTTAAAAAACCCTTTAAAGTTTTTTTAAAAATGGGAAAAATTTAAAAATTGGCAAGGTTTTTATGGGTTGATCAAAATTTTTCCAAAAGACCCATGCGTTTTTATTAAGGTTAAAATCTGTGAATCATCATTAAGATCGCGTTTTTTTCGGCGCTTCCTTTTAATTTGGGGGGCCCAAAGCAAAATAAATTTATAGAATAGAGCGGGGTGGGGATTTTGTGTGCGACGTCATGTTGGGATTTTTTAGGGTTTTGCGATTGGCGGAAAAAAATACCAATCCTCGTTTTACTTTGAACAGCGTTTCCTTTTTCAGCCTCAGTGTCTCTCAGCCCCTCAAGGGATGGGAAACCTGGCCTCTGCCTGGGGCCCAAACCCAGCCCCAGCAAAAAATTATTCTATTTCTGCACAGAAAAACCCCACTACTATTATTTGTGTTTCCTACAACTTAGTTAATAGAGATTTGGGGAAAATTTTATTGTAGTTAGCTAGAAAAAATTTTAAAGCCAGGGAAACTACCACTGTAAATTTAACCCGGGGGTGGAGCGGGGGGGGAGGGGGGCCCCCGGGCGAACTTTAAAACCTCTATCTATAAAGAACACTGGATAAAAATTCACCAAGAATTAAAATATAGACATTGAATGGAAAATCTTTTTTATTTTAAAGTTTGCTATTGAAATATTTCCCGGATAATTTGGGGGAGCCCCGAAATTATTTTTGGATAAACTTTAATTTTTAAATAACTGCAGGTCTCTTTGTTAGCTGCAAAAACTCCCCTTTTTTTATCAGTATACCCTTTCCCGATAGGTGGGTTTAATTTTACCCAAATTTCACCCTGTGACTTTTTATATACCCACCACCCCTTTCATTTAAAAAAAACAAACCAGAAGGTTGGGTTTTTTTGCCCAAAAAATACCGTGTAAACGTACGAAAAACATAAAATTTGTGTTTTTTTATACTTTTGCGCACCCAGATTGGTTTTATTGACGCCGCCTACGTAAATTTTTAAAAAGCAAATTTTATATTCACCACAGGTGAAATTTAAAGGTTTTCAAAAAAAACTGTTTATTATATCAAAAAAATAACGTTCCCTTTTTTTTACTTTTGGGGCCCCCCATCCCCTGTTCATTGAAAGCAGCATCTAAAGTAAATTTTTTAAAAACAGCAATTTTTATATTTTCCCCCAGGTGAATTGAAAGGTTCCCAAAAAATATCGTTTTTTAACCAAAAAAAAAAACGTTTAATGTTTTTTGACTTTTGCGCCCCCCAGCACTGTTCATTTTACCCCAGCATCTACGGGGAAAATTTAAA